>KE524975.1:2270234-2320214 GCA_000441895.2 Anopheles sinensis
TGCTCGGAAAAACTTGCATGCAAGTCGATTTTTGCTCGGAAAAACTTGCATGCAAGTCGTCGGACTGGTTTTTTCTCGCCAAAAATTCGGAAAACTTGCATGCAAGTCAAAAACTTGTATGCTCATGCATTCGACTTGTATGCAAGACTTGTCGTGAAATTTGTAAGCGAGACTTGCATGTGGGGCTTGTAAGCGAGACTTGCATGAGGGACTTGTGAGCAATAATTATTCGAAAAATTTGGTTAATTATTACATTTAAACGGTTTTTATTTATTTTTGAATGGAGACTAGGATTTTGGCCCAGTTTTTGTCCATCTGTTTTGAATAGCGTCCAAACGGCTTATAATACAGCCGTGAAACTTTTTACTTAGCTAGATCTACTCAAGATCTTTCGATTGGTATGCTATTTGTTCCAATCGGACTCATACAGCCCGAGATTTTATTTATCTGTTCCTTGTTTTCCCACTCCATTCGGGCATCCCTAGTCCACGGTTTGAGTTTTCTTCAGGACCTGGCTGTCTTGGAACAAAAATGTAATTGAAAAACCCAAATCCACCAGCAGATGTGCAGTGAGTGGAAAAGTCAGTGTCAGTGTCGCCACCGTGAAAGGACACACAGGACACCTACAGGTGTGTAGGTTTTTTTTATGTTTTGCTGTCGGTTTAAGGTGGTTTCAAACAATGGCATTTTTGTTGATTTCAATATTTCTTTTTCATTTCCAAATTTTTAAGAGTCTTGGTATATACCACTTGGTACGGGCCATAACATGCTGAATGGTAGGACTCAAGATACTGAATGAAAACACTCTATCATCAGAAAATCATTTCTAACCGGATGAAATCGGGTAAATCAGCTAGTTTGGAAATAAAAAAAATAATTAGTAACTACACTATGTAACATTCTTTCTTTGGTTAGATAAAGAATTTCCAGCAAGATCTAGCCCTGAAGTTCAATAACAATCTTATACGTTTTATTCACATAATGAGATGAGGAAGCTGAAAATATAAATTGAATTTTGATTTTTTATGTGTGCAACTCTCAAAGAGATGTGATTTATTTTCCATTTACTTTCATTCAACAAATATTGCAGTAAATTTACAAATTAAACTACTATATTACACTCCAAACTCAGTTCGTACAACGTTCTCCGTGTGTCGAAAGCAACATGTAGCTAAAATAGCATAACTGCTGAATGCTAACGAGTGTGCAACCGTTGGCATTCGGTAGCGAACGAAATGAAATCATCCTCCCGGGGTCGTTCGGTTTTATGGCACTTGTTGTGCCGCTGGCACAATCAAATCGAGCGAATTCAATTGCAAAAGATAACCGAATGCCAACGGAAAACGACAGCTCCCGGACGTACGGTTTGCCAGCAGGTCGAGGTTCGGTGCGGCCATTTACGGTGAAAGTTAGCACGCAGCGTTGCACAACCGATTGCCCATGGGTGGGGGAATGTAAAACGGACTCATCTAGCATTTTCAGTCAGCCATTTTTTCCCTCCCGAGGTCCAGGAGTGAAAAACATCAGGATTTAGCATTCGTTGAATGAGAATGAATTTACACCACTTGTCACAAAGTGATAGGAAAATCAATGCGAATACCGGCTGGTTCGCACATTTTCAAAAGTACCGGAGTGACATCGGATGCTGGGAAAACTATTACAACCATTTCCACCGGTCTCCGCCACAAGCGAGGGTAGAAAATTGGCCAAATGGCTCAAAAGTCAAGCATAAAACTTAAATCTGACTCCATCGCCAGCGGAGGTAAGCGAAATGGAAATCGAAAAATCGGCACTTTTTAGGACGAATGTTAAAAAAAGAATTTTCCTATCCTCATCCACAAAACACCGCGTCATGGCCTGTGTCCCAAGCTGGAATAGAAGATTCCTCCGCGGTGGGTGTGAAATTCCGTTTTTCTCGATTGACATTGGAGCACATGGCATTTGAAACTTTCACCATCCCGAAAACGCTATCAGTGCCAGAAGATGTTCCCAAAAGCGCCTCGCGATTCTCTGGCGAGGGAAAGGGGCAAGTGCGAGGAGCAATTGCCATTGACATTTTTGGGATTCCTTCTCGGGCGTTCTGTATCATCCAGTTCACACCGGATTTCATTGGCATTGGCGTTGGCCACTTGAAATTGGGAAAAGTTTTCTTGTCGCCTGCAAGCGCACCGACATTTTCCCGGCCAAGGGAACGAATTGTTTGTCCAATGAATCGCTAGTTTGTGTTGGTAAGCGCTGAGTCGACATTTTGCTTCATTTCACTGAACCTTTTTTTCCAATTTGGAAATAGTTGACCAGACGTCTTTTGAGCAGCAACCACTTGTAACGGAGAAATAATGAGGTTAGTTGGACATTTGCTTCTCAAAATCGGGTTCCAAATAAAAACCTGCGCCAAACTCATTTTTTCCATTCTGATGGAAAATTTAAAATAGTCTGCAAACTAATTTTACTACCTCAATCAACCAAATCTTACCAAATGCAATCATGCAGAATATGAGAGGACTTCAGGCTGATAGAATATTTTACCACCAACCGCTCCAGAAAGCCTCGACGGCTCGAGTGACCGACCGTTTAATCCCGGAACCAACGCGGTTTCCCTTTGAAGTTGGCCGCTTAACTTTAATTTAACTTTCCACCGTCGTTGAACCACTCGGGTACGGCGAGCTTTTCGTCGGGCCTTCCGTAAAACCACCCCGTTTGGCCACAAAGCAATGGACGATGGAAGAATATTAAAATTTCTTCTGCAGACCAACCAACGCTACCGCGAATTCATGATGGGCAATTGGCATAAATTCAATATTCCTTCACCGAATGATTCCGCTTTCGGTGGAAAATTTATTCACTCCGCCAGCGCCATGAATCGTAATCCGGGTGCGGACCGACGAGGCGGAAATGGCGGAAATCACAATCAACCCTCAAACATATTGCGCGAGATTGTAGGAGAATGGACCAGTTCTATCATTTGCTGGTCAGTCAGACCACAGGACGTAGGGCAGGTTCATCGATCAGGAAAGGTATTTTATTGGACCACTTCCCAACCGGGTTGGTGGTGTAGCATTTGTAAGTACTTTTTCCAACCGTTTTATTGGACTTCTGGTCTTCACCGTTTGCTGATATCCTGTGGGATGGAATTAATGTTCCTCCTACTTATGCCGGTTTCGTGGACGTGAAAGTATTCAATTTATTTCATAAAGTAGATCAAAGTTTTGGCAATGACTAGAAATTGCACTCTTTCTGTGGGATATTGAACAAAATGATTTACCAATGCGTGATGCAAAATCCGCATCATCACAAAATCAAGTTTAGTTTAAAAAAATAGCACACAAAATCGTCGGCCCAATAGTTCTAACTTCATTTGGACAAAACCCTAGAATCCAATCGGTTTGTATCCATTTATATTTGAAAACATCACTCGCAGATTGCGTGTCGTTCGCAACGCACAACGACGTTTTGCTTTTTCCGCAGCCATTTCATCTGTGTTTGGTGCTGTTGTGCGGTAGGGAGATAAAAAATCCTTTTCTAAGGTAGGCAGAATCCATGAAAACATTTGCCTGCGGCACGTACCAGGAAGCCACACGCAGCCAGGTGACAGTTTGCAGCAGGTCCCAAAAAGTTACGCCGTCGTCAAAGCCACAAAAACCGATTGCAAAACATCGACGGAACGTCGAATGGCGGCTTCCGTGCGCCCGGGAGCGGCTCGAATGCTCTTGATTCGATCGGGAATAGAAAGAAAAGTCATTTACGGTATCGTTCCGGTCAGCCTGCGGGAGATTCTGTTGCCTCCAAACGTATCGTTTCAGTTGGGACAAGACAAAAATAAAATGAGGAACTCACTGGTGCATAGCTTTCGTCGTTCTAAATCGTGTGTATCGCAATTCCGTCCACACACGGGGACGGCATGTCCATTTGCAGATAGTCTAGTTTAGCATTGTGGACAACACTTGCCGCACTGATTGATGACAAACGCACGTATCGGCAAGAGCACTAAAGTGAATTTGGTTTGCACAATAAAGAAAATGGGAAACACGAAATTCATCTCGAAAACATATCCACAAAACTGAAAATTGTATTGAAAAATTGGCTTTAATTTGCGAATGCATGCTTTTCAAATAATGTTAAAGCATAATTTAGTTCAACATCGATTTTTTAACTAATTTTTATATCAATCGTTATTATTAACAAATATTGGTTTTGAGATGCAGATAAAATAGTGGATTTTTTTTCAATAAAATCTTTTTCGCACAAAAGCAAACAATTATGTTCAACGTCATCGCTTATCCAGTTTCCCAGTTCCAAAACTTTTGAACATCCTGCCCAGAACGACGTCGTGGTTCAATTGTTTTAATTTGTTGTTCTACCAGGAAGCTTGCAAAGGTTCAAACGATCGTTCAAGAAGGGATAAAGAGAGAGAAATTGAGAGGGTAACTAGAGGCTGATTTTCCACTCCATACAACCAGCGAGCACTTTCAACAACAACCACCACCATGGGGTGGTAAATTCCCATGGCCCCGTTTTTCACCGTGGTGGGGCTTAACTTTTTGTTTTCTCCCATTTGTGCCGCGCGTTTGAACCTCCAAACTTTCACATTCGATCAGCTCGGATCGGCTTTCAAAATGGCTAACCAATACCGATCGGCCCTCAAGGTCCAGCAAGGAGAGCAAGGATCGCAAGGAAGCAGGTATAACTAATTCATTTCCTTCCGTTAATCAACCGGAAAAGTTTTCCAGGATGCCCTTAGTGAGGCGTTTCTTCCACTGGATGGATGGATAAGCGAGGAGGAAAGGGAATGTTGTTGTAATTGATTTTATTAAAAAGTTTCCCCTCGAACGGGAACGGTCCGTGGCCAAAAGTGCGCCGGATCTAAGAGGAAAAAGAATAATAGAGTGCGCAACGAACAATGGCCGTGTTGAGTGTGCTTAACATAAAATCAATTACATTTTCAACAAAACCACTAACCGATTGGGCTGGGTGTAATGGTACATGCTTCCGAAAGACGGTAAAATTATGAGCTTTTAGTAGCAAGAAGTATTCAAACGTTATAATGGCGTCCAGAAAAGTTTGAAATTTTCGCCCTGGATTACTAAAACAACATCTACTCGTGGAAAATCCAACCAATACAAAGGGATCATCCTGCGCATCCCGTGTTGGTTGGTTGTTTCGCTGGAAAACTCTCCTCCGATCACTTCACCAAAGCTTCTCCTTTGACCCTCGAAAGGCAAAGGACCATCAATTCACGCATCAGTGGAGTCCGAAACACGATAAATGGTTGGCGAAATTTTAATGGAATATGCAAATTGATTATGGAGTAAACTAGATTCAACTAACGCTTGTTGTTGTTTTACTCGGCTCTGCACACTTTCCGCGAAAACCGCATTTAGCATTTTCCCACACACTTTCACTCACACTGACACACTTGGCGAGATGAATCGCGCGCGCCACCGAAAAGGGTTTTCCATTGTTTCTTGCACTTTAATGAACCGGCTGCGTCCGATCCGACGCAAGAGATGACGACCATGGTGATGATGATGGTGATGATGATGCTGCCGTTGGTGATGGAGATTGAGTGGGGGTTGCTGGTTGTGTGTGTGTCTTTGTGAATATGCACCCGGTGTTTGGGGCTGTGTTTCGCAAATTGTAAGGGTTAACCGCACAAAAGCAAGCTTTCGCAAGCCCAAGTGCTTTTTGGACTATTTAGCTGGTACTCCTTTTTTCTCCTTCTCGCTCCTGCGTTAGCGTACAACTTTTTCGAGTTTTCCGAGCCAGCAACTTCTCCTTCACCTAAATACGAGTGGTTATCAAAATGCAAATTTGATACTGCCAACAATGGGTGCACTAATTGGAAGCCGAGCCTGAGCCAAAAATGTTGACGGGCACGCCTTCAATGGGCGGGTTTTAATCAAACTTTACTCCCACTCATGCCTTCCCCGTGGTAGAGCAGGGGGGTGTTTTCCTAAGCTTGGCTTTAAAGGACTTTATTTTTCAATTCGTTTAACCGTTAGCTAGAGGAGAATTCGTTTTTAAGTAAGTGTCGCTTGCCAACCGTGAAATGCGTTCTCCCGAAGGACATGAAATAAAACAAACGGTTTCTAGCCTTCTTTTGTGTCTGTCCGGGAACAGAAAAACCCCGAATCGTAAACTTACAACCAGATTCTCAACAAGTCAGTATTATATCGGTCCCTGAATGTTGGGCAACGTTTGCAGTTTCCTTTACGGTAACATCCGCAAGACGAAGGACGGCTCGGAGTGTTAGCAATTTCTATAATGCATCGTGCGATCTGTTCGACGATAAATTATTCAATTTGTTGCAGTCCTGGTGGGAAAATTCTCCTCTCCCAGTCTGCGCGAAAGCTGAAGACTGAAAACGTGGGCACATTGTCTCGAGTCTAGACGCAAAAACAATCCTTTTATTCGGTTTGGAGTGATTTAATGTGCTTTAAGTTGAAGTTGACAGCATTATTTTCCTCAAAGCATATAAACTTCGATAAATTAGTTTAATTTAATTGATATTATTTTAAAACAAATCTTTATCTTTTCGATTGTTATTTTTAATGTATAAAAATTAGATAACGTGAAGGCTGATCAATAGGCGTAATGAGGAGAATTTATTAAACAACACAATATTTAAAAACAAGTTTGAATTTATCAAATGAATGCAGGTCCAAATTAATCCCATCTCAAGCCAGATAATACACAAAGCCCTGGATTGCTTCAATTTCCTATAACCGTAAGCCAATGCCTTCCTCTGGAACTGAAACAAACACTCTCGAAATTGATATTTGATGCAACATGGTTTAGTGCAATCAAATTAGTTCGTAATCCCGATCCCTGTGAGTGCTTCACTTTGATTACTAATACCTTACCACGTAGCAAAATGTAGTTGGAATGATGCTTGATCGGGTGCAAATTAATGCACCGATGGTAACCATCGAATATCCTCATCGTAGGCATGCGAGTGTTGGTAGATTGAACGTTTACGAGACGATAATTTGATCCGCATAACACTTAAATGCGAATGTTGGTTGGGTTGAGTTCGAAGGGAATAACAAACATTTTACTTTTCCCTCCAATAAATCATTAGTGAATGCCAAATCAAAGTCGATGGGTCGATTTCCAGAACGTCAAAATGAAAAATCGGAAAAATCGGGAGAATACTGGACAATTTAATCTGCGAGCAATTTCGGAACGGTTCGGTAAAGCAAAACGTATATTGACACCTGATGCAGGTGTGTTGCATCCTGGTGTGCAGAAAATAGGGTCCCGTTCGGAGAACACCCTCACCCTGCGGGGAGAACCCTCGTTCAACAAAATTGATAACGGTCCTTCTTCTGCAGCTGGCAGACTGGCTAGGATGTGTTCCCATTCCACGGTTTCCACAGGCAAGCCTGACTCGAACGATTCGCGTACCGGACGAACCTGCCAGAAGAAGTTGGCGTCTGTCAGGATTAATAGTTGCACAATTAAATCTCCATTTGTCATTTCGACGGAAGCCCCAAACCCCCGTACAGTCCCCGACCGTGGCGACTGTCGGGCAATTAGGGACAGCAGTATCAACCTGCCCCAAAGGCCAGTTACGGCGAGAGGCTGGATTAAAATATCTGCCATTTCGCCTGCGAGCGACATCGTTATTTATTTGGATTAAAGTGATTTTCCTTTGGATCCAGACCAGCGCTGGCTTTCTGTGGAAAAATTGCGTCATTCGAGGAGGCATATGCGTCGAAAGTGAATTTATCAAAGCGCCATTCGCTATCCCGGCATGTCTGGCCGTCGAACTTCCCTGAATTGTGTGTGTCGGCGGCTGGCATTGAAACGTGGTACGTATGGTAAACACCCAAACAACTGTCATATACAGCACGTCTAAGCTGAAAGCAAACAAAATTTCCTTCTATTAGTCTTTTTACTCTTCCTTTTAGGAGCATCATTGCGATGATTAATGGAACTCCCGAAGGTGTCAAGCGTTGGAAGAACCGCCCCAGTTCAACATGCAACAGTTATCTCTTATCACAGCCAAGTTCTGGGAATCTTCTTCAGCAACATCTTAAAGGATGGAAAGTTATTAAATTATCGCGCCTTTAATCGCATCTTCGCGTTGTTCTTTCAGGATTTTTCCACCATTGAAAATTATCTCCGGAACGATTTAAAGAGTAGTCCCAGTTCGCGGGATTTAAATCAATATTTGATTCATCGCACCATTCGCTCGTACAAATAATCCACCTTATTTTCCTTTTGCATCACTTGCAATTCGAGCCGCAAATCGGAAAGATAAGCCCCCGTGCCGTGCGATATCGTGCATTATCGCCATTTGTTTGCTCGTTCTTT
This sequence comes from Anopheles sinensis, assembly GCA_000441895.2. NCBI lineage: Eukaryota > Metazoa > Arthropoda > Insecta > Diptera > Culicidae > Anopheles > Anopheles sinensis. The sequence continues at coordinate 2,278,551 of KE524975.1, forward strand.
GGCGTGTCCATCGTGTGATGTTGGGCCGTGTCAGCAAATCCTCCCCCTTACGCCACCAATTCCCTCCACCGGAACTGGCGAAGGATAAATCGATGTCGTGATAGCGCGAAGTAATTAATTTCTGGATAATTTATGATCTAGACTACATCCTACCACCCCCTTGTGGGTTCTGCCGACTGACTGGTTTTTAAATGATGAAACCGAAAAATTGATAAATCCCTTTTCAGAACCATCCACCAACCAACAGGGTCGGCAGGGAACCACGGATCTCTACACGACTCTTAATCTCCGAATGTACATAAATTTTAATCCAATCCATCATTCGTCGGCGCGTCCAGTGGATGCACGCAAGGCCTCCTCCCGGCAAACAAACCCCCTGTGGAATGGTTGTGGTGGTGGGAGGATGGTTGCTCAGGTCTTTCCCCTACTGTTCCGGAGGGAGGATTTATTCCCTTCTTGTTTTTCCGGGCCACAACCCAAAGGCTAAAAACGTTCTATCGCTCCGGATTGTTCGAAATCGAATTTTCACGATGGGATTCAAACGGGAAACATCTGAAAAATGTTGTTCATAAAATTCATATTCATAAGCTAATCATAATAAATAAAATCTAAACAAACGAGGTACGCCCGAGGACGATCCTTGGAGGCTATTTTCAGCTCAGTTTTTCCCCTCTAGAAAGATCCTTTACGGTTAGCCAGTTTAATCCTTAAAATTGAAGTCAGCGTTTCCCATAGATACGTTTTCAAACATAAAAGCAGGTGTTTGCATTGAAACTGTTACATTTGCCATTGGAAATGCAGGAAGCATGGAGAAAGTAGGCAGAAGTGCTACAAAATGCGGTTCTAAAGACTTTCCATGGTCGTTATCGGTTTATTTGACGAGTTTTGGACAGACCACTTCAGAAAACCGCCGCGAACGAGCGTCGCGTGTCGCCGGCGCAAAAGTGGCTCATTAGCCCATCACTCATCGGCATCGGCAGCAGATTAATGGCGTAAACTCCTGGCGCAAGTGGGTGAAACATCCACCTTTTTCACCGCGAAACAACCACTCGGCAATCGATAGCGTTTGCCTTTGCTGAGGGCTCGTAGCACTTTGTCCTGCATTTAAAGGTGGTCGGTTTCTTTAATCTTTCAAGAAGGAGCAACTTTTCCAAGCGGCTTTTTCAAGGCGCGCTCGGTAACTTTAATTGAAAATGCAAAACTCATTACGCGTTGATAATGGTGGTCACGTGTCGCCCGTACTGGTTTTAAAAATGGAAACTCATCGGAAAAACGGGGGCGTTTTCCCTCGGTCGAAAGTAGAGGGAATTTTGAAAGCGGTGAAAAGGCTACAGGAAAGAATGGTGCTACGAGCTGGTTCAAATCGGGGTGGTCTTTTAGCAGACATCAATCAAAATGAAGTTATTTGCTTTGATGATAGATTTTACAAATGTTCAAACGAATTGCAGGGTTTTGTGGGAGTCGTTATTAAACTGTTATATCGTTTGCATGTTTTACATAACAATTTAATTTGAAACTGATGTTTGCAATGCGCCAAATGGATTTAAATTTTGTAGGTACAATTAAACGTTTAAATGTTGTGTTCAAATAATACAACGTTGGAAGCTAGAAAGGGCTCTATCATTCTGGCACAGAAGGTTCGAAAACATGAACGGTGTGCCGTCAAAAGGCTTCGTGCTATCGCGAGCTAAAAAGCATCATCAAATGACACGATGAAAGATTAATGCCACCCTGGTGACCAATTTACGACAAGTGTTGCATTTTCTCCGTGTTTGGCCCCGCGAAACGCTGGTGTAACGCTGGTGCAAGCAACAGTGTGGTTTTCCCAAACAAGTATTTATTATTCAGTACACTCCCTGTTCGTTGAAGCGCCACGTTTACGTCTACGAAGATTTATGATGGCGTTTCCGTGGAGTGCGGAGAAAATCGATGGAAATGTACTCCGGATGAAGGAGCTATTTTGCTGCCAGTATTCGTATTTAGTGTAAGGAAATGAAAATCTCGTGTCCGAGAAGGTAAACACACTTCCTTCTTCCTAATTCTATTACATCACAAAGCTCCTTCTTCGTGCTTCAAATTTCACCAAAAAGCCACCAGCCACAATGACGTGATAAGCTTCGAAATAAGCACGGTTCAAGATGAAAGCCAAAACAGAAAACCAAAAACACCAATCCGAATTATTCGTTCTTAAGACATAAAGTGCCATTTTTTCGATGCCGAGCTGGAGAGAATGCTTCCACAACGGAGGCGGATTAGTAAGGCCAACCGAACCGGAAAGTCCACCAAAGTGTATGATTTATTTGCACCATTAAACTTATCTTCGCCGGTGATTGCTGGCGATGTAAATCTCGCCCGACTGGGAATACTTTATCGTTTTTCTTTCCTAACGGCCCCGAAGCTGGGAGAAGCTTTATATTGAATGTGTTTTTTAATTTGCCAAATATATATAAATATAAACATTCGTGGTGTACTGTTCGGACGAGGAAATTGAAATTTAAAGCACCTGCGATGGCGAGCAACAATGGCGTACCGGGGGTTGAACTGGAGAAGACACAATAAATTTGAACTAATTACGAATGCAAACAACAATGGCTCGAACTCCTTTCTGTCTTCCACACACAAAAAGGCCCACATACCTCTTGTTTGCTTGGCGGAAAAAGTGCGAAGAAAGTTTTCATTTTGCTATCCAGTGGAAATAAGTACTAAAGAAAAGAAACACTCACAAGACCTTCCCAAAAGGAAAAAAGGATGAAAGACAGCTAGAACAGGGAAAAGACTCCCCAGTGGGATACAGTGAAGGTGCCGCTGATGAAAGATATGGTCCCAAAACAAGGGAGAGTTGGGAAATGATGAAAAATTGCCTTCATAAAAACCTGGGAAAAGTTTTGCAACGGGGAAAACGTGAAGGCAAAGGACGCTGGCACACACACCATGCACACGCACATACCTTGGCTGAGATAACGAGAGAGGTAAAGAATCGTCATTGGCCAGGTGGAAAGCCTGTGCTTGGGAAGTCTGTGCTGGGAAATCAAAAAAGCACTAAACTGAAAGCGCAGAGATATCTTTCGGGAGCCCAAAGAGAAGAAAACCCATCATCTTTTCCTTTTGATCGTTTGGGGCTTTGGGCTGGAAGAAAAAGTGAAGAAATCTAATTTCAAGAACAATTTATCAGTCCAGAACTCTTTAAAGATAAAAAGACGCTGGTGCATCGTTCCGGCTGATTGTATGCGTCTAGGGATCCGTTTAGAATCCTTATTGAATCGGTGTCATATTGTGAATGAATGATTTGTTGATGGCACGAACTTAAGTAATTTTCTTCGATTCGTTTGTGCACCGCTTTCGCTTTCCGCCACTACCGACGGGTATGCACCCTATAATCACAGCCATCGCATTGACCTCTTTTTCCTGTGCCGGTCAACTGACTTCCTTTCTTTTTTCGCTAATCCCCAGAACGCACAAACCACACGAGCCAATACCAGCGTTGGCCTCACACCGGTTGGCCACTTAATTAATACTTCACTAAATTATATCTCGCTGTGACAAATTAATGGAAACGATAAATTTCCCGACGACTTTCGCGCAGGTCTCTTGCACCTTGCACGTGTCTGGATGACTGCGGGCAGGGATAACGGGGGGCCGGGCTTGAAGATTTATGCTAACCCTGCCACCCATTTACGGACGGAATGCGGGGAAAACGTTTCACCCGAGGAAAACCGGCGACCGAGGTCGTGGCGCAACCAGGAGTGAATAGAAAAGCAGACGTTGTTTGTTCAATTTACTACCGCTTGTTCCTTCGCATGCATTTTCCCACCCAAATGGGGGAAATGGTGCCGAGCTCGGTGTCGAGACATTACGCTGCAAGTCACTCGGTGAAGCGAGATACAGGACAGTAAGAGGAGAGACGGAGATACCAAGGGAAACGGTAGTGTGCCATAAGGTTCCGATAAGGCTTATGATTTAGTAAGTGTAAATGGCAATTCATCCTAGCATATTTGCATCTGCCGGCCAAAGGGAAAAGGGGTTTTTTCCGTTGCATTTGCATATATGTTTACCATTGTTTTGCGAAATTCGTATGTTGAGTTCGTAATGAAGAACTGACTCTTCCCCTGCGTGGAAGTCAACTATGTTTTGGTGGTGGTAACGGCCGGATAATTTAATGGCCTTGTGTCGGTTACTCATAAAAGAGTTATTATTCCGTTGATTAAACGAACAACGCCTTGCACGATGAAAATTGGCAGATTTAGTTTGAACTGGTTAAGGTTTTCAACTGCTCAAAATTGTAGCTTTGAACATAATTTTAAAAAATAATTAAAACTTTGACAACATCAAAAACCTAATTATTTCTAGACATTACTCTGACATATATTTTGATGATATTTTGAAACGCAAACATATTCAACTGGTCTACTATCACACCTTCAGTTAAGGAGTTTAGAAAATATAACTGGGAAACCGGATCCTCACTCACCTTAGGATAGCTTGTGCTAACTTTTACTACATCGGTGTCAGCGGCTATTATCAAGTATCCATTTATCCGAAGACCACAACCAGCCCTCCCTGAACCGAGAAATTTCTGCCTGTGGTTTCACACGGAAAAGAAAATTATACATAAAAAGAAGAAAATGGCAGAAACTGCCACTTCTATACGATGTCTGGGTTACACGAACCCCATCGTACCTGTCGGCCATGTTTGCTCGCCGGTAGTTTCCTTCGTTTGCACTGTTGCAGCAGTTGCTAGAGTGCATTCGCTGTACCCGGAAGTGGAAGTTTTCCCTTCGTTGGCCCGTCGACGGGGAGGTTTTCCCGTCAGGAGCTCGAACAGTTTGACCGAAAGTTGACTGCTGTTGACTGTTTTTTCCGCATGGCGCAAACTTTTGACAGAAAACCCACCTCCGACCCGAGGTTTTCCCGGCTTCGCTGGTAAAGGCTACAACATCGATACACCACCGACGAGCCCTGGGCGGGTATTTAATTTTCACTTCCAGTCAAAAACTTTTCCCACCGCCCAGCTCGTTTGCAAGCGAGTGTGGTGTTTTCTTTGACAGAACAAAAAAAAGGAAACCACGGCTAGGTTTACAGCAAACACAGCACACAGTGATTCTGTGGAAAATGTGCAGCAACGCTCACCTTATTTTCCCTGGAAAAGCATGGCCTTCGTGGTTTTAGTTTGTTGCAGTCTTTATAGTTGCAAAATTAATGCATGACAAAATTTACTGCAGGATTATTATCTCGATAAAATAATAGTCCCTAGAGAAAACCCATCCGGAGTGTTTCAAATTGAGATAAAGAGCAGATATTCACTCACATACACCATATGCGAGAAACATGAAAAAGCTTTCCTTCCTTCTATGGTGGAGCATTTTCCCTTGCAAGAATGTTCTGCATTCCTTTTGCAGTACACTTGACAGTAAACTAGGCAATGATATGGCTGAACGGCGAAAGAGATGAACAACGAAAGATAATCGCAACGGTAAGAAAATGCTAGCACTCAAGTGGAAAATTCATCCCCGCAAAGCTCGTGACAAGGAGTCCCCTATGTTTCTCGACGTGAACCAGCCACCTTTTACAGTATTTCGGATTTCGATAGGCACGTTTTTCTCGAACGCCCGAGAAAGGAAGCAACGACGCGGAACGGGAGTGGAAATTAGTGACAAGTGCTGATTTGGAACCGCTTTTCCAGCCATTAGCGACACAGGTGGATTCACCCCTTTTCCTTTTTCCCCAGTCACCGTCCCACCAAGTGTCGTTGAAGCGTTATCGAAACCGAAACCCGGGTATGGCAGGAGCTTTTCCTGACATTTTTACACCAGTTGATTGCGGTCTCACTCCCGGTTTCCTGTTTTGGCGGTTTGATGCCTTCTATTTTTCGTGGCACTTTTTCCCAAATCTTTTGCCACTTCACTGGCGTCGGGTTGGCAAAGGATGCGGGTTTGGAAAAGCAACATTGCCCCGACGAGTCGTTAGAAAAGCGTGTAACATTTAATTGAAACATGGTGTGTCTTGTCGGGATCCCTGTGCTACACCACACGTACACACGCACACATACATACACACTCCTGCCAGCGCCATCGTTACATCACACGTGCCAGGTGTTACCTCAAGCATGTGAGGTTGTGCTTTTCGAGACAAGGGGAAAATTACTTAAAATTTGGTAATTTAAACACCCCATACTTTCCCGAGGAGATGCTAAGGGTGAGGTAGAGCTTCGGAAAACGCCATTGGGGCTCAATTTCAATCCTATGTCTTCGTAATGGTTGCGGAAAAAAAATTAATCACTTTCCCGCACACAAGTGTTACCATAAAAAAGAAAAACGAAACAGAATGTTCCCGCCTGTTACGGAAGATTATGTTTCCCTTCATCATTCGGGCGGATTATTTGTTTTACGCTTTGCGGTAGGCAAGGGTTTTCCCTGAGTCGATTATCATATCGACACCACGCTGTGGGTTTCTTCTTTCCGCGAACGTCATGATGAGGAACAGTTTATTATCGCGCACACACGGTTGGAAAACTTTCCTTTTTATGGCAGTTGCTTTCCGGTGATTGAGAAAAACATTTGTTGCCTAAATGCATCCTCGCTTTTCCCCGCTGGAAGGTGGAAGGTTTCTTTAATGTGTAATTTTTATGCGTTAAAACCCATGATCAATTCAAAGATGCTGTTACTGGTTTCATTTTGGATGATTTTAAAGAATTTGTTTATTTACGAGTTGATCAAATGATAGTGGAGTTTTATGCAATGGAAACATTTGAAACCAATCCTTTTTAGCATTTGCTAATCGCATCGAACGATCGTTCGTTCTTATCCCTTTTCTAATGTTTTAAAAATAAACCCTTGGTTGCCATCAAACAGCAATTGGCGATAATTATTCCCCTCCGGACGGTCATAAATGCCAAAACTGCATTCATACATCATCTGCGGGTGACGTGTGACAATTCGTAAATGTAATTATCCCCTCCCCCTTCTCAATCCTCATCCTTCGGTTGCCCTCCAGAACAATGCGCTTTACCGGCAAACCGGTAAGCCGGGTTTATCATTGAGGTTTTGAGTGGGAGATTTACCAAAAATTACGATTCGTAACCCCGGCAAAAGGACACCGCAATGGTATAAAGGATGGTATCTGATAAACCACCAGCTCCGACAACCCATCGAACGAACGCATCTGCGCACGGATCTCCACCCTCCCCTCCGTTCGGAAAACCGCTCCCGGTATGATGCTTTTGATTTATAATTTAATCATAATTACATCTCACGGTGGGGGGAAAAAATCCAATCCTCTTCCATTAGTCGAAAATCTACTCGGCGCATCCTTGGCCATCGTTTCCGCTTCCCCCAAACTGGGAGGGAAATACATTCCACAGTAGGCAGGGGAAGGTTTGGGGATGGACAAATTGTCCAATAAATTTCCCCACCCTGCTGCCTGGCCAGTCCGGCACGAACCCTTGCCGTCCGCATGCTTCCGCATCGATATAGTTTTAATGTTGATGGCCTCGACGGTTTGACGGGTTGCACGGGTTTATCTTCCCAATTTCCGCATTAATGTGTTGTGTCCCTGTGGTTGCAAAGGACCTTTTGTTGGGTGAAGCAAAAGGGAAAACAATGGAACGAAAAGCGTTGTTTTAAAGCAGTTAAAAGTGTTTCTGAATAGAACATAAAACCTGTGAATTGGTACGATTAAAAGAATACAATGATTTCCTTTTCATTCGTATGAAATGTTCCATCTTTCACGAATCTTTTGAACGGATGTGGTTTTTCTTCTTCACTTTTAAATATCTGTCCTACCAAAGAATTGGCCAACACATGTTTTTCCGCAAATTTACCATCATTACGTGCGCCTTATTCGACTTTGTTCAACCGGAACGGAATTTTTTCATCGCCTTACACACTATACTCTCGTGTTTATCTCCGTTCGAAGGAAAGCTCCCAAGAAGTTATGGAGAGAAACATTCAAAAAAAGGTTTACCATCGGGTAAGATTTTTCCCGGAAAAAAGGGAAAAGTCAATCTCCAACTCCTGGCAAACCCTTCCCGTTGCGGGGTGGATTATTAAACGGCATCACTTCAGTTGAAAAGGACACCGACGAAGGCTTGCTGACCCTTTGCCAACCAATGGGTGACCAATGGAAACCGAAGGAAGTGGGCTAACTAATAAGATTGGAGGCCGCACACATCCCCAGACTCACAAGCATGTAGAAATTAAGGCGTTGCGAAGGCCCGTGGATCGGAAAGAGCATGTTTTTTGGGGATGGGAAAATGAAAGGTTAATGGAAAAATGTCGCCTAACCATATTTAATCCCGTGTTCTCATAATTGGATTACAAACATGATTTTTCCCCTCCATTCCTTGAAGGAGTGGATGTGAGTTTCATCGTGTGTTTCCCGTCTTATTTTCCCTTGTCACCAACACACAACACTAATGTGAAACGCCAGCGGGACTAACGGTCTTGAAGAAACCGAGGTCAAAGCCTGGAAGCAGCGAATGGCGATTTTCAATTCCAACGAAAACATGCCCCACCGAAAGCGACCAAGGATTCGACGGAGGAAGGGGAATGTTCCGGCTTTTATGTGACTTTTGCCAATCTTTGGAGGTTGGAAAAGAAGACCCCTGGATAAAATAAAAAAAGCCAATCTCGAAGGAAGGTCTGCTTGACCTTCGTCAGAGAAAGGCACCGAGGTGGGGATCGCTGAGTGGGAGGCAATGTACCATCGTACACAACCAGGAAAATTCAGAGTACGCCGAAGCCATAAGCCAACGGCCAAAAGCGTGCTTTGCCAATGATGGGTCACGCGATAAGGCCCGTGAAAGCGGGGGACAGGAAACGAACGAATCCGTCCGTGGGTCCTTTTCCTAGGTTCTCCCGGCTGGCCTAAAGGTCAATGTTATTACAAAATTTCAACCTTCTTCCCTTAGACGAGCAAAATTGCGGGTTTTCGAGGGCACATTTGTTCATTTGCGCCCGGAGTGTGGCGCGCACATTTGGCGAGAACCAACCAATTCCATCCGATGTCCTTTCGGATATGTAGCACCAATCCGGCGAAGGATTAGTGTAGATTTGGACACACGAAAACCACTGACCACCGGGAAGAAAAACATCGTATGAAAACAAAAAAAAACGGTAGGTCTTTGAAGGGCATGTGTACATGCGATAAACTGGCTGGGTTTGAAGGGAAAGAAGAAGAGCGAAAAATGAAAATGGCTTGGAAAATAACGTGAACAGCCCCGTATAATCACCAGACCCCGCCCGAGCGGGATTCGTTTCGGTATGTGAGCGAAAAAAAGTAATCACCTCGTGCCAGCAGATGAAATGAAATGTTTCCGCCCGACTGCCTTTCAACATTATCTCATCTGTTGCTGCCGGAGGATGCGGTCCACGGCCGGTCCGTCGGTTTTACGTTAGGCTTAACATTGGCTTCTGAAGGACCCATTTACGGGAAATGAGGTTCAGGTTTGGAACCGATTATACTTAACAGCAAATGCTACAACAAGAAAATATGTTACCCATAAAAAAAACCCGCGTTATCGAAACCAAAAACCACGTGCCATTATTTTTCACATGTTTTATTTCCGTTTTTAATTATGTTACCAAATGGTTACTGAATGCTATCATTACGCTGCTAGGATGATAGTGTGGTTGTCTTGTGTTTTCTTATTTTCACGTTTACCTCCGGCCCTCGTGCCGAGTAAATGCTATCTGTTATATTTTTGTCAAATTTGGAACGTTTTACCACTTTTTCTTTCCGTCTACATCATCCAAGTTTTGTCCAAGGTTTTGTTCGTTCATTGTTTTGTTTTGTTTCTCAATGCGCTGGAACAGGTTGTACCTTTCTTTTTCCTTCGTTCGATACTACTTTCTATTTCTATTTGGTTTTTGACAGTTTTTCTTCCCCTTCCGTTTAAGTTTTACTTTGTGATTCTACGGATTTTACAAATACTTTCAGTTTTTTATGTGTCTTCTCTATTCGTAAATCTGTTTCGTTTACTGTTTGCTTAGTTTCACTGTTTTTTTTTGTTTTGTTATCTGAAGCTCATAGATTTTCCTCACGGAAATGATACACATTTCGGGGTCTCGGGGATTATGGATTCAATAAAAATGTTACTACACATCATCTTGCACGCGTGCTCGCTTGAGTGGAGACGATAGATTTTCCGATGTTGTTGGGTTGCTTTTGTTTATATTGAGAATAGTACACTTATATCTTTCAGTATCATTGTTTGCAAGGTTTGCACATCAAACGTTGTGTGATTTTCCCGCTTCATGTCTAGCGCTCGGATATATTCTAGCTTGTGTTTAGCGATAAAATTACTTATAGTAATGATTTATGAATAGGCTAATATACATTTTGTACAAAACGATGGTAATACGCAGCTCATGCTGGAAAAATTGGTTTTCCACATAAGCTACTCAAACATTTCGATGCGATACCTAGGTTCAGGTTTAAAATATTTTACTAGCAGCCCGAAATTCAGAGCAAATATGTGTGTTCGTTTTAGTTGCGTATGAGTATTACGATCGTTTGATTTTCTATCGTATCAATTGATTTAAAGCGAATTTAGATAGCTCGATTTACTGTTACTCTTTCTCGATTCTAGTTCGATTTTTGTTACGGATAATCAGCTTTGTTTTATTTTTGTGTTCGTCATCGGTCTTTGTATGAATGATGATTGAAAATACTATGTACAAGGATTCGTTTTCCGTACGATAGTATTAATACTCTATCGAATATCGAAGTTTATATTTTTTTCTCTACAAATTCTTCGTTTGATGTTTCACAAATGCCTTTTATGTGGGATAATAATTTAGTTCTTTTTCGTTTTGTACACATTTGCACTGGAAGTATAAATTAAATTAAAATTTCTTTTTACAATTTTCTTCGCAGTCATTATAGAATGTTTTGTCTTAAAAAATGTTACACAATGTCTCCCACTCCATAAACATTTCACGGTGCGCATTGGCAAAGTCGATCGAATCGAGGTACCTATTGGAAATTATATATCGCTTTCATATCTTTCGGTTACTGCTTTTTCTCGTACGGCATGTGCTAATTAGCCACACAATACGAGAACCGTAACCAACCCTAAGGTTATAAGAAATTAATCAGTGCGTCGCTGACTGTCGCAAATTGTCCGCAGTTGCACTACGGAAATGGTGCACAGACGTTGATGGTGTCAACAATTGGATGCAGTTCGATTTTATAACAAAGAGTTTCTACCAAAAGAACTCCTTTAGGATATGCTGCATATTTGCGATCAATTCTCGCTTGCACCGTCGAAAGTTTAAAAATATTTTCTTCATTCGTTGATTTCCGCACTATTTGTTTGCGCCCTTTTATGTGCCGATTTTCCGACCGCTTTCCGTGTTCTGCCTCGGTGGTGTTATTTTTTTACCCGCACCATAAGGAACCTCATTAATCGGTTTCGAATCGATATTGTGCCGGTTGTTGCCAGCAGCTTCATTTTATTCCGATGCATTTGTTTTTCCTTCTCGTTTGCTGTGTGCGATTAATAATGACTTTGATCGGGCAGGGAAAAAACAAACGAAAGCCTGCAGCAAAAAAACAACTTCAAACCACCCTACATTTCCTCTCTCTTTCTACTGTTTCTGTTCAATAGTACATCAAAGTGCTGCATTTATCATGAGCGGCCAATAAAACTGACGGGGGCAAAAAAGGATCTACACGTTTGACCCGATTGATTGTGCCAGTCCATATTTTCCGGCGGATGTGAAAAATCGTACAAAGTCATTAAAATTAATCATGAATTGAAATTGATTTTAAATTATTTATTCTGACTGGATGGAAATTGCACACATGTAACGGTTTCAATTTACAATGTTTACCATAAAGCACTATGTTGTAAAGTGGGTGAGGCAATAAAAATTTAATACGAATTCAATAAATTACCAACCATTTGAAAAAAAAGTTCGTCACTTTTCGTTCACGGAAAAAAACATTAAACAGGAATGTAGCAAGCGTAACATTTCCATACGATGTATGCGCTCAGTTCGCATGCAAATGAAACAAATTAGGTGAACTTTCACTTTGATCATGGCGCAAAGATTCCATCGATTTGTTATACCTTCCCTTCGGTTCCGAGGCCCTACTGAACTATTGACCTCGTAAAATGCAAGGAAAATACCGACACGGTTGGATTCTGTTGCCCTTTGCCAGCCAAATGATCCACCATTGTGAGAGTGCTGGAGTGCAAAAATGCAAAACACATCGCGAAGTCTCAGTTGGAAGCGAGTGTATCGGATGTAAAGGATCTTTCCGGGTAGTGGAAACCAACCACAGAACCCGGGACGCTGCGAGCTACATTTCTATTAGCATTTTCTCGCAGACGGCAGCGACGCGGTTGAAAAGCACCGGATCCGAGCGGGAATTGAAAAGTCGTGGGCAACGATTGCAACCTGGCGATAAGGGTAGTGCAGTCGATGCAGTACGCTCGATGCTCGGAACGTGGGAGTTCGTGGTTCAGTCGGGGCCACACGACACCAAGCGAACCGACAATTTAATATGTGACATTTTGTTGTTCACCGTGCGTTTGAAACTGATGTGTTCGATAAGCCTTAGCGTGTGCCATTTGTCAAAACCGATGGCTGGACACGGAAGAAGGAGTTATTTGCACGCCACCCAATGAATTAAGTAGAACAAAAAAAGAGCTCTGGTGAAACAACTTCAGAACTGCAACTCTGAACGTAAAGGAAAACTAATTCCCTACTTGAGGGGAATTTCTCCAAACTCGGTGAGTTTTTGATAACTATGACTACGTTCATGCATACAGCATCTTTGTGCATAATGAACAGACAAACGAAGGGCTGCACATTTTACTTGACTACTGGGTCACCGAAGGGGCAAGAGGACAAAGCCTCCCGACAGCCTTACCCCTTGGCGTGCCCCTAGTGATAGTCCATCCTGGGCGCATCGAGCCCGGTGTGCAGCGTCAAGGTAACGCCCCGGTTGACACTGACGGCCGGATAAAAGACGCCGTACAGATCGCGGAACGCCACCGAACCCTGCGGCATCTCGTTGACGATGAAGTGCAGCGTGTGGCGTTCCAGGTCCAGCAGCACGCCGACGGTGCTGCCCGTCGAAATGCCACCCTCGACGCGCCGCTCGTGGACACTGTTGTGCTGGAACCAGGACCGCTGCCGATCGATGTACATCGCGAACCCTTTGTCGTCTTTACCTGGAGCGAAGGGAGCGAGAATTGAAATTGCAGGCGGACGGTCGAAAGAGAAAAGCAAAGAAAGGTCTGGGGTAGAAAGAGACTTACCGAGCATCTTATCACGGGCCACATCTAGACGCGCGACCCCAAACGCCGGGTCCGTGTCGGCGGTGTACTTATCGATGGTGAACTCCCAGTAGTGGACGCCACGCGAGAACCCGACCGAACCGAGCGCCACCCGATGCTCCCAGCCATCCGCCGATACGGTCTGGTTATCGTTGGAGAAGTTTAGCCCGGAGCACGGTCCGCCGCTAAGGACCGAGTCAAACATGAACCACGCCACTGGAACGAAGAGCGAAAGTAGATGGACATTAGGAAAGTAGTTAGTTTATATAATTTGTTTCACGAGGAAGCTTCCTTGTTTCACATCTTAAAGATCGATGTTTAGAAAGACTCCTACGAGGAGAGTTGCACAATTTATTCCGCAACGATTTAAATAAAATCCAAATTCTTGCTTTCAACCAAGGATCCTTAAAACCTCTCAGTAAATTATAACACGAAAAGTTCAACACATTAACAAGGTCCACGCTTCCTGGATTTAGAGCGAATGGTAAGCAAATTTCATCCTACTGCCATTACCGAAATGAAATTTGCCTATCCGCAGGGGTTTTCCCTACCCTCTGATTTACTGCGTTGCGAATCCGCCTCCTCGCAGGTGTATTTACTCGACCACATTTCACCAAACTTCAGGCGCAGCCAAACGTTTCGCAATTTAATTTAAATCCACTCGTATCCTTAAGCCGATCCCAGTGAAGAGATGGCGAAAAACGAATGCGCCCTCCGGCTGGTGGTTGCTATCTGCTATCGACAGCAAAAGCAGAGACTTCGGTGCGCGGTTGTGCACACATTCCAAACGCGATTCACCCTGGAAAGGGTTGCCGCGTTTGAAAATAGCACCATCATAGCCACACGGTCAGCGAGACGGAAAGAAGTTACATTAACCGAAACGGTGAGATACGTATGTTCCGATGGTTCAACACCAAGCGCGCAAAGTCCGAATAAAAGTTCGTTCCTATGCGTCCCTTCACCGGAAGCGCGTTTGCGGTGGCGGAAACGTTTTGCGCCAGCGAACCCATACCGGTGCGAGCAATTTTCCGGTTCGTTTTACGCATCGTCACATTCGGTAAATACATCATCGATTGCGGTGAAGTACGGGAATGGAAAGTAGTGTACGCTCGGATGTGGATAGACCGCAAGCTTCTGATCTTAGCAACCGACTCATGAAGGACGGCGTTCTAGAACATCCGTTCTTCATGTCCAGGTGAATTTTTTCCGATTGTTTCAATCTACCAAAGTCATGTATTTGATGAGAATGTTTTATTTGTACTCAGCGCAGCCAACCATAATTTCGTCAATTTTTAAATCAACATCTAGCCTAAAAATAGTAAAACGTTAAACGGCTATGTTATACAATTTCTTCAATGACTATCGACTTGGTTTCTTCACGTTATCCATCCATCTAATTGACCGGTGTCTGAAAGAACAACAACAACACAATAGAAACCGAGCGTGACAATGTTTTCCCCACGGATGCAATCGATGTCGAACCTTCGTCCGGTTCCCTCCTATATCTACCTTTGTCCAACCGAACTTGGCGCCATCTGCCGATTATCATCGGGACATACCGAACGGGTTCTGTGCAACGACACCGGGGGTTGCTTTAGATGGCCGATGTCATAGGAAAGGCGATTGTCATCGTCTTCGTCGAGATCGGCAACGATGCCGGCATGCCGGACCAACTGCTGGCGGTGGTTGGAGCGATCCATCAGCTCCATGTTCATCATGACCCGAGCATCGGTAATGACCTGCCAGCACTTGGTCATGCTGTTGGCGAGCACGGTCACGTTACGGCCGAGGACAGCGTTCCGTCTCGTGATGGCGCCGCATATCTCCTGCAGCAGCACGTACATTTCCGCCACGAGCAGTCCCTCGAGGCCATCTTCTGCAATCTTGAGCGCTATCCGCTGGATGCACTCGCAGTCCCGAGAGGCACCCCGCATCCCTGGCGAACATTTGCCATCCACAAACGAGCTTCTCCTGGCCGAATTTTGCTCGAAGCTCGTTGCCTGCTTCATGTCGTACGCCAAGCCTTCCAGCTTCTCCATGGATTCGCTCATCCTGGCCTGCGGATTTAAATCATTTTCCTCGGCCTCGTCGTCCACCGGATCATGCTTGATTTCGGCCGTTTCCTTTTCTTCCTCAGCGTCCCCAAGCTGCTCCTTCGATGACAGTGGTTCCAAGTGATCCGAACCGTTTATGGTAGACCTGGCCGACACTTTTCGAGAGCGCCTACCATCGCCACCGGATTCGAACGCCTCCAAACGAGCACGCAGCTCGACAAGTTCCTCGCGACACGCACGTTCTTCTGGAGCTGATGTTGCGACAACGTCCTCCAGCCCATCAAGCTTCTGGAGGAGCTGTTCAATTGTTTCGTCCTTCTTCCTCAACTCTTCCCTCAGCGGGGTCAATTGGTCGTCTGGGACAGTTTTGTGGTCCTCTAGCTCCCGTTGCAGGGAGGCAATGATCTGCTGCAACGATGCATTTTCCTCCCTTAACGCAACTAGTCCACCGACGGTAGACGATTTCCGGACGGTTGGTGGGACATCCTGCAGCTCGGAAATAACCAGTTCCAGCTCGGTAATTTTGTTTTCCTTTTGTACACAACAATCTGCCGTTCCGAGCGGAGCCGATGTTGCTACATTCTGTAAGCTTTTCTCGAGCTGTTTGATACGATTCTGAGCATTTGCTAATTCATTTTGGAGGTTTTCCTTTTCGCTCTGTAACGATTTTACTTTTTCGTTTGATTCTATCAACTCCGCCTGATCAACTGCTACGACCACTGGGGCATCGTTAGTAATTTGCTCGAGTTGCAGCTTCAGTCGACCGAGCTCCTGACAATCTGCCAAAGAAGTTTCCCGAAGAGTGGTGTACTTTTCTGTTGCTTCCTCCAGTTGCCGTCTACAATCGGCAAGATCTCGTTGAAGGTCCTCAATTTGTTGATGAAGAACGGTTTCGTTCGAATCCACCCGATCCAAAGTAGCATCCCTTGCTTCATTGTTGGTTAATTCCTGCTGCAGGAATTCTACCTGCTCCTTCAGTTCTTCTATGTGCCGTAGATTATCCGAACAGTTTTGACAGGAAGTCGGTTCCACCGAGTCGAGGGCCCGTTCATTAGCCTCTGTTTGCGAACTACTCTCGGTGAGTGTAATTTTGGATTCATTACTAGCCTCCGTGGACTCGTCAAAAATACGTTCTTCAGGTCCTCGAGAGTGAACCCTCAGTTGATCCTTCAAGTGGTGTAGTTCTACCGCTTGCTGGTCGTACATCGTCTAAAACCGAAACTCCCAGAAAGATGTTACATTCGTGTGACCGAATCCAAGCGAATGTTAAACCTACCACCAACATCTCGATTTGCTCCTCCAACATCTCCCGACGCCGTTCTTCCTCCTGAAGGCCCTTTTCCAACTCAACCGCGCGAGCACGATATGGATGAGTTCGCTTTATCTCCAGGGCCAACTCCCGCTTTTGTTGCGTGAGACTCTCGCACTCTGCCTTGAAAAGAATCAACTCATTTTCCAGACGATCGTAGTCTTGTGCCTTAAATTTGAGAAAGCTATTTTCTGCCTCCAAATCCAACCGGCCGACATGATCTACTCCGGTTGAGAATTCGGTTGCCTCTGCCTCTAGTGCCTCGTTGCGTTCTCGTAGGTCGATTATCATCTGACTTATTTCGGCCATCTCTTGTTCATCGAACTGGATCGCTTCTCTTTGCCGTTCCTGATGTCTAATGATACCGTCGATTTCTTCCACAAGTTGCCGGTTTGTTTCGTCTAGTGAGCGTAGATTTTCGTTAAGCAGTTTTGTTTCATCCGTGAGTTTCTCCTTTTCCTTTTGTAGTGCATCGATGGTGACGTTCTTTTGCCTCAGCTCCTCCCGCAAACTGAGTGTATAGTCGGCCAAATGTCCCGCATCAAGACGTTCGAGCATTTCTTTCGTTAGTTCGGCTCCGGAGAAAGACTTACATTTTAAAACCAGTAAGTGTTTTGCTGGATTAATAAAAAGACAAAACCCTTACATGAAGGGGAGCTTGCCGCGCTGCAGACCAGGCTCGAATGGCCACATCACCGAGAAACTGCGATTGCTTCTGCGCATCCAACGACCACGCTCGTGTGTCACTGCACGACTCGTATGACTTAACAACCGCGTCGCTGCGCTTTTTATCGGGAAGTTTTCGCATCTCGTTTGCAAATGCAATGTTAAGGAACTGACGCTGGGTAGCGAACGCCATCGCTTAAAGGTATCTTTTTGAAGGACGTTGGTCACTACTCTTGATGCAGATGTTAATTGCATGCAACCAACTTTGTGCGCACGAGTAGCTCCGTTTCATAGACTACTGCGTTGTCCATAGCAACTTTAAGAATCAAGCTCAAGAATTGATCGAAAGAAAAATGTTAACACCGCCTGCTATTTTTAGATCCTTCGTGCCAAATCCCTACTCTTCTCGTTCAGGAATGGCAACTAACCATAGAAAATATGCATCTGTATTACACACTGTTTCTTATCCAACCGCAGAAGAACCAAACAGACAGCAAGATGACGAAAAGTGACGCTAATGCAGAACAACATCATTATGTCCTTGTGACAAAATCCTTCTTGTGTGGATTGTCCGTATTCCGTCATTATATCGTCCTCCTCCAACAGTGCATTCACTTATTCATTGCACGGGGAAAAATAAAACCAGCACTCCAACCTCCCATTCGTTCGAGCCTCAACATTGCAGACAAAACACACAGTGACACGTGTTGTTGAGGGTTTTCTTGTCCCAATCCAACAGAAGTGCTTAATCCTTGTTTGCAAAACACGCTCACCGATACGAATGTTTGCGGGATGGATATTGTGTTTTTTTACTACCGTCGTCCCACTACCGGTAAAAGTACCCAAAGTGTGTACTTCTCTGGTGGCATCCGTTTTCTTCACCAAGCCCTGGGCGAAGGAGACAAAACAAAAAAGAAAAGGAACACTCCCATCCATCCTTTCTCGGCCCCCTTTCTGTGATTCACTTTATTTCAATCAACCACCGTCACGGGATGAAAACCAAATACATTTTGCCGGAGCCAGACTTACCTTCTGCCGTCTGTAATCCAATAAGCTCGGAGTATTCGCCCTCGCCGGTATTGTTGAAGGCTTTAACACGTGCGTTGTACATCGAGTTGAAGTGCAGCCCATCGACGGTGCAGATTGTCTCCTTGCCGCAGTAGACCTCCTGAGGACGCGAATAAAACATATGAAAAGATTGTGTGAGATGAAAAACTGGGCGCTTAATAAAAAAGAACTAAGATTGTCTTATATACAACAACCGTTACATAAAATGCAAGTATACAACTTTATTATATTTATGATAAAGTCAATATTTATCAATAAATTTTAAAAACATTCACTAATAACAATCGAATGTATCTAACAAATCGCATGTTTATAGCAGATACAATTGTTAACCGAAATAAACCAAAGGCAGGTCGGTCAACACGTTTTCCATGGAGTGAATATTTATGTACTTGTCGGTAACACTGAAGGACTTCAGTTCTGCGATACCAGAAGGTCCTGAATCGGTCCTGGTAGCAAGATGCAGTCCCGGTAGAGCAAACACAACGCGCTGTGAATTTTTAATTTCACACCACTCTTGGAATCCGCAGTGAACCGCCGGTAGTCACCATTTCGGTCGACATTCTCTGATGTGTTCCTTGCAATTGACTTTCGGCGCGTTGGGACATATTTATTCATCCAACAGTGTAAAAAAATAAAGTCGCTTTTATAAGGATACCTAGAGACATCTACAGTCTTTAGAAAGGTGGGGATAAAAATAACAACCCCAGACACAACGCCCATCCAAAGCAATGACTCATGTAAATTTTATCGAATCGAAAAACTGCACGCCCCCGACGGGGAATGACGAACAGTTTTTTTCAATGTGTGCACGTTAAGCCCTTGCTGGAGGCAACGTCAGCGTCAAGAACACTTTTGCTTTTTAGAGTTTTAATGATATGACATTCAATGGTACATTCAATGGAAAGGTGGAATGAGTTTGACGGAAAGTTTCGGTAGCTGTGAAGTACACAAGGGATACGATACGAAGTTAAACAATCCAGTACCATCCTCGAAAGGTAGCAATAACGTTCATATATCCCTCTACTACAGGGGTTCGTATTCAATAAAAGTTTCATATGTGATTTCCTCAAAGCTCGTGAAGCAACATTTATGTAACGTTTTTAATTGCATGATATTGTGAAATTATTTGAATGCAAACTAAAAACATTCCTCTTTTTTGACCTGGGGAGATTAAATACCAGAACTTCCCAGTATCCAAATGGGATCCAAATATCAAAATCTAACGTTACATTAACAACGGCAGAACAATATCAACTCCGTATCCATAGAAGACGGATATGCTTTTCAAAATTTCAATGAAGTGCTAGCGTCAAACAACCGTAGAAAAAGATGGAACATGCATCAAACATGCACCAGAGCACCTACAACCAGCAAAAGGAATAAATTCCCCAAAAAAACCCGTCACATGATGTGATACGGTGCACAGCCCGAAGCAGTTCATGGGAAAGTTCTAGTTCCTATCGGAGAAAATATTACACCGTGAATCTAATGCTTCCATCACCGAGGATGGCAGAGGGTAAAAAGAAGAAAAGTGGAGGGATACAATCATAGAGAAAGTGGCATGGCATTCCAGAAGATATGAATATCGCTTCTTTGCGGTCTGCCATGACGAGTTTTGTGTAGAGACAGGACGAACGGCTGCCGGCTGAGACCGAGACGTGTGACGTGTGATATGACACGCTATCAGACGATGCTGCCTTATTCTTTTTGCCTCTCCAACAGCTTCCAGTGTGCCGGAGTGAATTAGAAGCACCCAACGCCAACGGTTATGTGCAACACTTTTTTTTAACCTTCTCTTCTTTTGCCACAATTGTGAAGACGGAACAGCAGACTAGCGCCAGAACAAAGCGAAAGCTGGCACCACCATCGGACCGGACACCATGCAAAGCCACGTGTGCCATCGTTGGGGCGGTACAGCATATTCCCAGCCGGGGGACCAGGGCAAAGTATCTTCATACGGCACGGAAGAATGTCATATTATTCACGCAAAATAAAGTCACTCTAGTTGGTGGCAAAAGGAGGACAGGAAGCGCTTTTTCCGGTGGTGCACAATGGATGGTACACATGGAAACAATGAAAAAAACCTAGTTTATACTCCAATATCCACGGTGATAAGTTCATTGTTTGACTGTTGCTATATAAACCTTAAGTTTTAAAAGCAGATTTGCCCTATTTTGCTCGTGCGCATATTAAAATTTAGCTTTAAAAATATTCTGTGTTATGCTCTGATAATTTTTTAAGAGAAAAATTAAACGCGCGAAACCCAAAGTTCATATAACGTTAAATATCCTTCACAAAATTACAGAATACAGCCTGAACATACTTGTCGTGGTAATGTTACGTAGTCCTCTAGTATGATGGCGACAATCGACCATAGAGTAGTAAATTCCTACCCCTCACGGTGGCTAGAATACTCCCAAGGGAGCCCGACCATATCTAACACTATTGCAACACAGCACACATTACCACCCAGCATAATAATCCACCGGAAGTGCTACGGCTACTTACGAAATAGGGGGCTTTTTGTGACGTTGATGGAGCTGTAGCATGAGGAACGAACGGGCGACGGGCATGGGCAAGAGTGGGAGTAATTCAAATAGTGACCAATGTGGAGTAGAAAAACGAAAACAAGGAGTGCTGCTAATTTGCCACCGTACAAACCCGAGGGCATGCCATAGTGAGCCATTACCGAAAGCGCAACTATGTTACGAAGAAGGGACCGCATTTGCCTCGCTGTGCTTTGTAATCCCTTTGCACAGAAGTTGGGAGCCCTCGCATACGGAAGCTATCTTGACTATTTTACCTCCCACGAAATCGCTCGTTCCCCGAGAAAAAAACACAGGACCCTGGGTGACATGCGACTAGACGATGATGGTGCACCATTAGTTTTCACCAAAGGCTTGTGTTACTAGGAAAAGGGGCGTTTTCCCGAGGGGCCGCTCCTGTAGCACTCACAGTTGACCATTGTTGTGGGTTCCGGAGAAGTAAACGGGACAATTTATGTACATTTTCCTCCGCTTAATGATACGCACACCACGACGGCCGGCAAAAGGTCAATCCTCCCACTGACGGTTGTGTCCTTCGTGCGTGGACAGAGGAGCGCTCTCTAGAGAACGACGATGATGTAGTTAACGGCGGGATACCTTACATGCAGGAACTTCGGAACCGGAAGGCTTCGGCATGTTCCGTGTGCTGCAACGAAACCACGCCGGGAATGTCCACCAAGCGCCTCAGCCGGATCACCTGACGTCACTTTGAAGTTGAAGCGGAGCGAAAGGATTCCAACGTATGCCTTCAGGCGCCTTCTCCTTTTAGGCACGTCGTGATCGTCCTTGTCGTCGAGACAATCTGGGGAAACCCACAACCCCCGATCGGCTCCCGAATGACCGAATGGTTTCAAAGGGCATTTCAAACTTTACGACGCGCACCATAATGGAATTCATTCCGGGAGTCATGGAAAACGGCGGGGGGAATATTTCGCCCGCCCAGTGTCGACGGTTTTTATGGGCCACAGGGAGGGGGAAGGGGAGAGCATCACAACCGGACGACGGAAGGACTTAAAGGTTTTAGGGCACACATTTTATTACGCAACGGGCAGCCATTGAGGCTTTCCAGTGATTTAAGGAATCCTCTATGCTGATGCTCCACATAATTGAGCGATTGCGGATGTTGGGGTTTCTTGAGCCTCCAGAGAGCGAGAGAGATGAAGAGAAAAGGCTCATCTTTCACTCGTACGTGTTCTGGTGCTTACCCTAAGGCAGTCCTAGGGAGCCTTAAGATTAGAGTGCATTATTTGAGATCTATCGTAATCTTATAATTTGCCGCTTGACTACAACGCAATAAATGTTGACTAGAGCTTTGTCCTTGTATTTATTCTAATGCACTGCGGACTTTAACGGGGCTTTTGGATTGATCTAGTTTCTAGAACTCCATTGCTATATTTCTACAGTACGACTTGGTTTTGAGGTCGTTCTCTTTCGAATGATACATCAAGATGGATTAAATTATGTTCGTCATTGATGCTCTTTGATTTGTGTTGTCCCAAATACAATTTGGTTCGATAAATCCTTCATTTTCTATGAATAGCCATGTTTTCATCCTCGGAATGAAAATAGAAAAGGATTCAAATTCTCTTTAAAGAATTATAATTTCATTCAAATTCCGCACAGGGTTAGAAACTATCTTTGAACTATTTTCGCTACGGGAAAATGCATGACTCCCGGTATTCAATAAAGTGTTTCATGCTAGAAAGCAGCGTTTCCCGGAATAAAACACGCTAAATCCGGAAGACACCACACGTGTCTACCACATATTCAGACCCTGCTGTTCTCGAGAGCCCAACCAAAGCTCCCGCTGCTACACTGTGATGTGGTTTTGGCACTTTGTATCACGCGCCCCGCTGCTGTGGGAAAGGTGGGAAAACTTACCCGAAACTCGCCACCGCTGCCGTCGTCCAGCTCGAGCACGTATCCTTGCACGAACGAATGGCTCGGCGCCTGCCACGCAACAGTTACGGAATTGTTCTCCGCCGAGCAGTCCTCCGGAATGATGACGGGCGACAGGGGCACTGAAGGGGTTGAGGCCGGGGTTGAGCAAAGAGGAAACAATGGAAGAACATTAGCATCACATAAACGAGTGAGAGAATCAGGAAGTGTAACACAAGGAACGGGAAAGAGAACAAAATGAATTATTTAAATTATTAATGGTATCGAGCATATTTCCACGGCTGCCGGTGCAGCTGGGGAAGAGATAATGGGAAATGGGTGCGCCTGGAACGAAAACGAAAATGCACTCTGGTATGTGCAAGCTCGGAAAATCCGATGGGATGGCTTAGACAAGGAACGGACAATGGAAATGCGTGGAACAAAAAAAACGAAAACGAGACAAGACATGGAGGAAGTAAATGAGACAATTAAAATTTAACGTAATCATAAATACTTTAAAACTACGCCTAGGGATGGAAAACACGACGACGGACTGCTTTCATCTCGGGAGCGAATCACAACGAGGATGATGCAGTTTCTTTTTGCATGTTTAAGGAGAAAAGTGAGTAAGAAAATTGTTCAATTGAAATTAATAAAAGATCAAAAACAAGACCTAATATTTTGTTGAAAGCTATCTCGTTCGCTTATAATATAAAAAACATAAAATCGATCTGGAACTGGAATGAATTCAAGTGTACTTTATTCCACCTCTTCTAGCAGAAAACATTTTCTTGTGCAAATCCATCCAAAATGCGCAGGGTTTACCGTAACAAAGTTCTACGTTGTGATTACATTTGATACCTCCGCATTGCAACATAGTACTCCAAATTCAAACCCGATTCCAGTTTTCCAAAAGCCTCCCCGGACATAGGAAAAACAAAAATCAAATTCATTTTTCCCGCCCCTACGAAAAAAGGGTCATAAACGAGCGTACGATACGATTCAATAATGACCGACTCCCATAAATCACTGCAACCAGCGCCGAACGTGCGAAACGGATAACACCCCACACGGGCGGGAAAACCTGAAAGAAGTGAAAATACCGTCGTAATGTGCAGCGGCAAAAAAGTAACACTTTACATGAAATACAGTTTCCGTCGGTGCCGCTCGGTGTACAACATCATCCACTGCAGCCGAGTGCAGTTGATGGCTCATAATACGCACCCGTGTTACCGGACCAGTGTGTGTTTCGAGCCGAGTGTGGTACGGAACGCAACAATGTCGTGTAGTTTCACACTTTATCACACCGGTGGTCAGCACCATGCGCGGCAAGGGGTAGGGTTATCTAGGGCCGAGGTCGAAGCATAAAGCATTGCTTCACCTTTCAGGCCATTTTGCGGACGGGACGGTGCGCTGTTATCGGTCGATGGGCGCTGCACCAACCACTGCTAAGTCCGAACTTTGCCCGGAGCTGCGCAGGATGCAATTTAGTTACGAAACGCCGCCGACCGACGGCAACATTGTTGGGTGGTCACAAAAAAGCGTGAGATTCGGTCACGGTACACCTCGAATCTGGGTTCTGATCAGCGAGAGGACTGATCCTGCTTTTCAGATTTCAGAAACGCAACAAACTAACAACAAATCGTCCAAAAAGAGGCCACCCGGTGGTTCCACCCTTGATGAAAAAAGACTGCATGTTGATGGATTTATACGATGCTCTTTTTTGTGACTAAATTTCAAAACTGCAACGGGCAGATAGGACGACCGGTTAATCGAACACCTCACGTCGTTCAACTAACGAACCTTGCATTGCGTTGTGGGTCGGAAAAGTTGCAAAAAAAACAGACAGGATTTTTTCGATGAAAAGCGTATTCGTCGATACGTTTCCGATTCCCGGAAAATCCATGCTGCACCAAATTGCGGGTCTGGCCACAATCTCGGTGGTCGCTCTGGGTTACTTTGTGGGCTTTGTTTGGAGGCAGTTTTGCTCGTTAGTTATACGAGAGATTGCCGATAGGCGCTACCGAGGAAAAACTGGTGGTTCAGTAACCAACGGAAACCATAACATTACACTGTCTATCTCAGGAGTTCAAAATTGTTTTTTGAAGTGCACTAGGAATGGATTTTGAGAATAAAACTGTGTGCATCGAAGCTAATTGGAATTTTGGAAATGAAAAACATGCTCCATTTTTCTTGATTAGACAAGCCCGGAAAATGACGAACCATCGAAAAGAAATACAATGCGCTTAAAATACCTCGTACGAACCGGATTTGCAAACAAAATCCAATTTAAATCGATCTAATTTTCTTTTCCGGTCCGTCCAACCGGCCAACATCGGCCGGGGCCCCGAACTCGATGTGTTTGCACACTGGGTTGTGCTAATGTTGACACTGATCGAACGTTGACGAGACAAGTGGCACTGTATTGGATGGCGGAGGGCACTCTCGACGCCCGAGGTCCCCGGGTGTCAAGTGGGTGTTTATGTACACACGGTGACATTCTCGACAAGCCTGCGCCTCATCAGCGGCTTCTCCTGCGCTCGAGTGGTCCACCGTCCACCCAAAGGGGAGTCACGTACAAGTACGGGAGCTACGCGGGAAAGGCAGCGGACGTTGTGTAAAAGAACACGTTTTCCAACCACCAATCATATACACTGTCGGCACAAACAACGAGGCTGGGAAAACCGACTATGCACACAATATACCGAAAAACACTCACACGCCACCCGTGTGCGCTGAAGGATGTTTTTGCGTACACTCTTCTTAAGTGGAGTGTCTATGGATGAGAAAAGCCGGGTTCACATCGGTGGCGTTGATTTAGTGCATCCGATAGTCCCGCTTTCCGGTAACGAGAAAGGGTTTTTAGAGGTTTTGTTCCCCACGAATAACTAATTTTAACGAAGTTTCAACGATGTGCTATGTGTTTCGGAACACAAAGAAACCTTAATTAAATGAACATAAACTTGAGAGCATCAAGTGTTCTTGTTATGTTTTAGTTGATCTATTTGATTCGGTCCTTATCACGATTCATTGTAAAACGTGAAAGAAAATATTGAAAATATTCTCTTAGTGATTAGAAATGTTTTAAAAATTTATAAAAATCCGCGTAAATAATAAAATTCCATCCCAAATAAAGTAAGTTCCAACACACATAACACCCAAACGTATAACCATTCGTAGAAAGTAAAAAAACGAACAGCATGATTAAACACAAAATTAAAAGAATTATAATCAAGCATAACTTTTTAAACCAACAAAGAACAAGTAACAGTTTCAGTCTGGGCTGAAACAAATCCATCAAAAATAAAATAAGAAAGTGTTTCTTAAGAACACAAAACAGGACAACCCGGAGGGTAAAACCAAAAAGACGTTTGCAAATGATGATGAGTTTCGTATTTGTTTCTCACCTGCCGGTAGCCGTTCCTCGCCCTCCTTGGCGGCTGCATTTGTGCGTGTATTTGCGGATGGAAAAGGGATAAGAAAAGTTTACGTTCTGATTACCATATGCACTCGGACGAAGGCAACGTTTGTGTTAGAGGCGCGAAAAAGCATTAAAACATCGTTTGCTAGCGCCCGGAAGGCTTCACCTAGCATTGCTTCCAATCAGCAATAAGGCACACGACGGTGTGTAATTAACGCATCGGGGTTTGGTTGTTGTTTCAAGCCTTTTTTCCACACCCTTACACCACAATGCGTGGCTTGTGGCAAACGGAGCAAAAACAAAAATCGACAACATGTCGTCCCTGTAGAAGTCGCGTTCGCGGGTCACGAATGCTTCACGAGTTAATTAAAATTCAACTGCCGTTGGCATTACCACAAATTACCAGCTAGTGGCCGGTACCGGGGCGGTCGACGAGCGCGAAACAAGTTACTTCGCTTTGGAGCTGGCGTACACGGACAGTACATTATTAATAGTACATTTCACGAACGGGTCGGGAATAATTAATGCCCACATTTCTCACCTTCTCGCTACCGGGTTTTTCGTTGACGAAGGATTCGACGGTTTAAATTGTTACAATTTACCAACGAGCCCGTTCTTCTTTTCAACGCAAATAAACACGCGGCACTGTGAATTGCTAGTTCTTGGGCCCGTCTTTCGCCATTCTCCAACCACTCCGTGAGAACCTGCGCCATCATTAATTGAGCACGAAGCCAACGCGCCGTCGTGCATCGATTTTGGCGCCGGCAGAGACTTGAATAAATTAATGCCACCTTCGACGAACCGCCCGTACCGGTGAAAGTCGTCCTCGGCACATTAACATACACCCACCACCCACAACCCAGCACCCAACACGACACTTACGTTTCATCTGGATGAAGTTGAGATTATCGATGGCGCGAATCACTGACGAGTCGTCGAGCGTGAGATCGATAATTGGCGATACGCGAGGTGCCGCATTCGTGACCTCCTGGTGCCAGGTCATGTCCGTGTTGGCGACGCGGTTAATTAACATCGAACCAACCTGTGAAGGATAGCATAAAGAGAGGGAGAGAGGGAGTAAGTAGAAAGATAAACAGATGAAAATCATTAACATTTTGCACGAACTGCATCGGTAAATGCATCGTAGACGCCCGACCCCGAGATGCAGGTTGATTGCGGGAGTCGGTTTTATTTTCTACGCGAGCCGGGTTTTTAATGAGCGGATGGGCCTCCATCGAGCCCAACTCCGGCCAGCATAACTAACATCACGATTTGGGCGCGTGTTACGCAAACGAAGGCTCGACCTGTCGGTCTGTCTTCAGATACTGGAGAATTGAGTTTGTTGCTGAAATGTACGAACGCCAAAGCCGAAGGAGCCGTTCTGTTTCACTTGAACATTTGACACGAAGTTTAACGCTACAACACCGCGCTTAAAGGGCTTGCTGGTTTGGTTTGTTTGTTTTGTATTTTTTCCGTCTTTGTTTGATTTATTTCTTGACCTTTTCAACCAATAACCTTCCCCGCACTTAAGACGTTTGTCTTGGATGACCGAATGCTGCGGTTTTCCCCCACCAGCCCAACCACCCTCGGTCTTGGAAATGGATCTAGGTAATCTAGCGGCTCGGAGGGCACGGAGAAGCCAGCATAACAGCCGGGTAAATGAAGTGGACCGTCGTGAAGTCGTCGTTGCGGCAAGTCCATATTTGGATGAGGCGTTGAAAAATACCTGTCAAACATTAAACTGGGTCTAGGGAGGGGTGGGAACCATGGGCTGGCGTTGGAACGGTACGTTTGTGAGATATCACGAAGAAGGTTTTTCGTCGTCTTCTAACAAACACCGCCTAACCGCACGTGCTTTGTGGGTCAGGCCAACCCTCAAAAATGTAACCCCTCAAACTCTCAAATGCCGCGGGAGAGAAGTAGAGAAGACACAAACGACAATAGAATATTTAAACACGTTTAAAACATGCGAACGTTTCTCAGAGCAGCTAAAATAAATAATGAACTCATGTTGAATGCACGAATTTAGGAGAAAAACATTCAACTTCATCGCTTTTAACATTTTACATTCATGTTGACCCAAAATTTTGACTTGCACATGAATTGGCTCTTTGGAGGATTTTTCTTATAAATCTGCCTCTACCTTTTTTTCTCTTTCTAAACCAATCTAATTTGCATATTTGTTTTCCCAGAACCATACTTTACAACAAAACCTTTTTAAATTAATTTTGCAGTCCTAATCAATGGCCATTCATTTCAGCAGTGGTAAACACATAAATAGCATTTCACTTCGAGGAAATGGTTGCCGTAATGAAAGCTTTGTTCAAACTTGGCTACCCTGGTTAGCGTTTGTGGTGCTTTCCCAGTTCCCCGAAGCCGTTGAACTCTATTTGTGGCTTGGCAAATAGAGCGCGTCCATCAAACTCTCGGGACGATGTGCGTATCAATTGTTGCTGATTGCATCATGCTTTCCCACAAATCAATGGCTTCGACGGGGTCACACACATCGGTGAGGATCGTAGGGTCAACACCGCAATGCAAAGGATAATGAAAGCGGCATAATCAGTTGAACTAAATTCGCTGAATTGATCTACCGATCTGCACGGACGATGAAAAGTGAATAAATTAATTTGATTTGCAATATCATAACCGATGTTTGTGTTTCGCTTAACAAAACATAGCTCTATGCTAGCGTTCCTTTTCTTTTATTTTCATATTTTTACATGCATGTGCAACGTAAACGAATGTCTAAAATTCTTTTGAAAACAACCCGCTCGCATAAAAGAAAATATGTTCCAATTGCCCAACAAATGTATTTGAATCCTTTCACACACGCCAACGCAACCAACATCAAATGCCCAAAGGCAGCGTTTCATTTTCGTACAATGTTTGGTTCGGATGTTTATGGGCACGTTTATGGCCACCTGACCCCACCGCGTCCACCTTTTCCCCCCGTCAATCGAAAACGACAGGTTTTTGGCTAACGCTCGGCGGAAAGCGGGCTGCAGAGGATGAAGGAAAGCGGCTTTGCGGTCGGCCGTCGACCACGAAAATCGATTGGCAGTTCAAAGGGCAGCACTCCAAACACCCGATGCCCATTAGCCATTCGGGTGACTGATTAGGCGACCGTGACTTGCGGTGGCCGATGCCAAACTGGCGAACATAAACGCCTCCGGCACGAAAATGGTCACTTTGGGGTCGGAGTGGCAAAGGAGGCGCGGAGAGCCGGTTTACTCCCTTGAATTAACTCTAATGGGAAAACTGCCCCGTTTTGTTGCCTCCCGACGGACGGCTGCCAGCTCCTGTGACAGCCCTTCGGTGCGCCTGCAATGAAACGAACCAGCAATTTCCCTCGCATCCCAAAGGGAACATAAAATGGCATGTGCATTATTGGAATCCCGCTTCGAACAAACGACTATAACTCTCCTCTCGGGTTTTTTTAATGCTTTCACTTTCATTTCCTGCCATATTAACGTATCGATTCCTATGTTTTATTGAAATATCTTTTATGAAATAACATTTATGGACATTTATTTGTTTCCCATACTAAATCTAACATGCCTTACTTGTAAATGTATTATACTTTCATCAAAAATTAGTTCACTATCATTGACAAAACAAACACCTTTACCAACGCCCATTATTTAGAATCCCACGTTGTGGTTTTCACACCTCATAAATCTTCCTATCACATCATTATTGCATTCGTTTACGCTTCTTTTCACCGTAGCTAGTGCAACGTGCATCGGTTCGTGCGTTCATGTGAAATGATCCGTTCACAAAACCGAAAGCGAACAGCAAAAACGGTCTCGCTACCCCCAGCGTATCCTCATCTATTTCCAGCTGAACGCATCGAGAGACATGATAAGGGATTAAAAAACGCATTTTAATTAGTCGCGTTGAGCTCAACTTTACCGATCGATATTTCGGATGGATGGAGCGTGAAAAGAACGAACAATGTTTGGGTGGGAATGGAACTGTGAGACCTGTAGGACTCTACGGGGGATCAACATACAGCTGATGATGTAATTCATTACCAAATCCACCGCAAGCGGGGATTTATCATACCGATAATTTGTAAACCGTAACTGGGTTGAGTTGCGGCAGTTTATGCTGATTGTTGTAATAAAGTATCTCCTCAATCGACTTCAATTGGTTAATGATCGATGAGTCATCTTGAAAGCACATTGTGGAAAAATGGAATTTAAAAGAAACAAACAAAAAATCGATAGAAATTGGTCCATGAAGGATATTGTAAATAAACTCACGGAATGTTTTGTAACAGCCTCCCGTAAGAACATTCAACTCACACAGATTGGCACTGGTTTGTTACGAATCAGTTTCATACAGGAAGCAATTATTAAAACCCGATCCTCAGTTCAATGATTGAAAGCATTCCTTTTTTTATCTACCAAACCTACGCGTAATGAACCAAACAGTCATAGTCCCTGGGGCAGAATGTTTTCCGAAACGAAAAGCACAACCCCTCGTTCGATTTTTCACCAACAATAAATGGCCATCGTGCATGGGAATGGAAACCGGGCAAGTTAAAAAAGAACATCGTGAGCTCGAAATGTGTTTCGCTTGAATATCGTTCAATACCACCCGATGGTTTTTGGATGGAATTCAGAAGTTCAAACTGACCATAACACTGGTTTACCTTCTCCCGTCTGGTCCCCAAAAGCTAACTTAATGGTCGCCAGCTACAGTGCCACGGGAAGTATTACCGTATTTAACCGGATAAATTTCCCGAGCGAATTCATTTCCGCCGAATGTTTTATCTGCTTGGACCGTTTTTCCTCCCATTCGACGTATCGTGAGTTGGTGGAAATGGCCGCTAGTCAACGGGTTCGCTTTGATGTTTGCTAGATGGCATCGGATTCAGGTCCACTAGGAAACACAAAGAACCCATGTCCTTTTTCCCCGGGTGCAACGGAGTCGACGCGCACCGAGGCGTAGTTCTGCCTTCTGTGGTCAAGCGAAGGACTTGTTTTTATTTCACGTAACCATATGGACCGGCCAGTTTGGTTTGGCAAATGTTCCGCTACATATATACCGAATGAAACACTTGCGCGGATCGGTAGCATTCCGGATAAGTTCGGTGTTTTCCGTTTTCTTTTTCGGCTCCCGTCACAGGAAACCTTTTTATCCCGCGTTCACACCAAAGTATACGCGCTACGCAAAACTTTGGTTTTTTTCCATCCCACTCCGGAAAACCCATCAGTTGGTTTTACTTATTTTCTCGCGGGTGGAAAAACTAAACTAAACTGCCCACGAGCGACTAGCAGTACGAAAGCGCCACAGAAAAGAGCGGTCAAACAATCCGATCGAATACTTTTCTTTTTGCAACTGCTTTTCGGATACAAACGGGCAATGGGAAAACAAACCATTCAATTGGGAGCAGCAAAAAATACATTTCCCCCGGTGCAAACTTTTGTTTAACTTGGTTTCCTCTGAACTTAGCCCAACATAAATGTTGCCACCCAAAAGACTTCCCGGTTGAACATTAGTTACGAAAACAAAACAAAATATAATTCTTTTTTACCTTACATAAAATTAATGTAAGAAAATAAAAGCAAAAACAAATTAAAACTTGTTCATATAGTTATAACATGACATTTAATGCGTTGAAAACCCGACAGCAAATTAACCATGTGTCTTTTAGTATAAACACACGCGAAACTCACCTGTAGGAAAGCGGCGCTGTCCGTCTCTTTGAGTGCTTCAATGCAGAACTGGATCAGGCCTGTGGTTTGCTGAAGTTTCCCCGTACAGCTGGCCTGCTGGTCCTGTTGGGAGGGAAAGACGTATAGGAGCACGAAAACCTCGAGAAACCTCGACTAACGAATCGATAATTTTACGGCGGTATAATTTTATAGCACTCCCGATAAGCTCGGAAACTTTGAGTGCACATACGATGTGGCATGGAGGCCTAACCTAACCTCAATGTTAATGGTTGACGCAGCGCGAATCGCACCATATCGAGCCATCGGGATCGCGATAGCACACAGCCACAAATCAACCATTTGTGGCTCCAACTCCTATCGAGGCCGATCGATAACCAAATCAATCCTTACCTTTAGCGTGCGTATTTTGGCTTCCTTATCGCTTCGTATTACATCGAGCAGGACGTCCCTTCGGGCGTTAATGGCCGCTATCAGCGCTTCGCATTGAGCCGTAACGAGGCGCTCGAACTCGATACATGAATCCTGTGGGAGATGGGACGAAATATTGGCAGCGAGATTAGATGGGATACAAGCTAAACTCTGGGTCCCATGGAAGAGCGAATCATTTTAAGTAAAAATCCATTAACGCATCAAAGAACAAAGGACCGGATGGGACGAACGATAGTCCTGCTATCTGCGTGTGCAATCGGATATCCTTCGGAACCTGCAGCAAATAAACGACCACCGAATAGTGTGTCCTTTTTCCCGTCGGACACAATAAAGCTAAATTACAATCGACGCCACAAGCTCGCTCGTTTTCGAATCGACTAAATTGACGGGAAGTCCTTGCCACAATCCAGTCTTCGATGGGTGACTTCTGGCATTCGCTACGAACACCAATACAAACACAGTAACACATGATACTTACCGTCACTTTGTCGCTCATTCCCTTCAGTCTTTGGATGAATTCCGTTGTGGAACGCGCCTTTTCCGAGAGCTGCTGCAGGTTGTGGGAGAGTTCAGTCTGTGGAAGGAAGCCAACAGAAAAAGTAAACACGAATTAGTTAACTGTTTGGAGAAATTATTCAAAATTATCGATTCAATTTGGTCCTTACTACGACCCAAAACATCCAATGGTTGCTGGTTGTTTAGCATATGGGATGTATAAATTTAAGGTTAGAAAATCGAAGTCAAGACTGATTGTCAGCTTTTCGAGACGAACACCTGCCGAGGGTCGTACCGTTCCAGAAGCTCAACATACACGTGAGGGGACAGATTTCCCGCTCCAGGAAACAGCCGTTTTCGAGACGCTGTTGATGGAACGACAAGAGAGTCGAGTAATTAAGCTGCCAGACAGCATCAATAAAATAAAGCCGGGCACAACAACGACCCCACTTCGCGTCAGAATTCCCCACGGGGTTTGATGGTGAAAAGTGAGGTCCTTGCGAACAGAGCTCATCCGGGCCGCCGTTACAGTCTGCATACATTTGCAGACATTAATTTGAAATTACACACGCAACACCGGTCCCTGTTCAGGGAAGTTTTCCGGGACCCAAGAGAAACATCAATACATGGTGGCTACAACGGTGGCTTCAACATCCAGACAAGCTGTTGCCAGTGGGGGACACTCGGTCGAGTCAAACTGTTGGCAACAAACAGTTCCCGTCCCCGTTCAAACCGATGCTACGACAATGCGTGCATGTCGGTTTTCACTGATTTTGGAAAATTTGCATCCCTTAACGATTCACGGCGAAACACATATGGCTTCATCTTCGCACGCAGACGTCGGACGGAAAACACTGGCACATTCCTTGAACGGCTCGTTTCGCAAACAGCCTACCCCAAAGCAGACGTCCTTTGTGGACTAAATAGAAAAAAAAAACATGCTTAAGGAAAAACCAACACACGAACCATGATGAAGGAGACGAATATAGTACGCAGTACGCAGAAATAAAGTACGCGCGATGCCACCGGTTTTAAAGAAGTTGGATGACATTTTAACGGTCTAGACTTTTTTCAAATGGCAACAGCACCCCATCTTCTCTTTCCCTCGTATTTCCCCTATCGAAGAAGTATACAGCTTCCAAACGGTTGTTAATATTTGAGGAGGTTTGTTTTTCGCTCTCCTTGACACTGTTCTTTCTCTCAGACGCCCGTCGTAAACATACCAGCTAAGCACATTGCCAATAAAAACAAAACCAATGGAAAATAACCACCCGGCCATGGTCGACGGTTGGCGCTTGCAGAAAAGGCCACAATCAGGAATGTCGCTTTAGGTATACACTTATTATTTGGGAACATCTACTAGAACTTATATTTTGGGTATAGCTACTAATACATGCACCATGTATCATTTTGTTCATACAATAATTTACTGCTTTTATCAAATGCAACGATTATGACCAACTGTCAACAGGTCTTTATTTTTAAACGAGCCCGAATATTTCCACCAAACATCAAGGGGGTAGCACTTTACCGTTACCTTTGTACACAAAATGTTGGGAAATGGAGCAAAATTTGAAACGAATTGGTTCGCTTATCTCGTGGGAAAGCATAAACATAACAATCGCTTCTCTTTCTGTGTTTAAAGCTACCAGGAACTGGCAAATGTTCGAAACGGAGTCTTGTTTTAAACGGCCTATTAAATAATGTTGTGATGATAAGGAAGAAATTAGCAACTTTATAAAAGTGTAGCACAAACGGGAAACAAAAAAGACAAAGAGAGCATAAATTATTCTATCGTAGACGAACTAGGTGAAATAGTGGAAAATAATTAACCTGCTCTCAGATTGTTTAAGCAAGCACAACACAATGACATCTTAAATATGTGTCAGTGTTTTCCATGGGAAACGTTGGTGCTGCCAAAGTGGACCATTATGTTGATTGTGTTTTGCTTTAATCTGGAGTTTTCAAAGATGTTTTTCATCCAATGTATCAGCAACCAAGTTTGTCCGGGAAGATGCCGTCGATGATGTAGTTTACCCAACTGGTGTCGTTTTTGTATATTTGCTCACATGTCTCATACTTTGAGCATAGCACTGGGAGACAGAATAACAACACGAATATACTGGTAGGGAGTCATCGAGAACTAATTTTACTCGTTTGACGATTAAAATGACTTAATATGACAAATGTTACATTATGAGTGCTGAATAGTTATGCCCACAGATTCGTGTTTTGTAAAATTGAAACAAGGATTAATTCCCATCAATCTCGGCACCAACCGTTTCGACATAAACCGCGCACTCAACGTCACCACGCACACGTGCCATATTTTGGCAACGTTCTGTTTGCGCAGGTGTTAAGCTATCAGGCAAGGCACCCTGAGTCTTATAAAATTCTACGCCTCGAACGCGCGGCATGAAACGTATTCGCTCAGTTACGTTCCAAGCTTCATCATGGCAAGGATAACGCTGTCCCTCGTTCTGCTCGGCTGCACGTTGCTGCAGGTAAGTCAACGTGGTGATCACTACCAGTAGCTCATCCGAAATGTAGAAGTTCACCACGGGCTCTATAATTTTAGTATTCGTGGGCAGAGTTCGGTTCGATTGGCACGGTCCAATCAAGTCATACGATAAAAAATGTGGCCGACTCCGCCACGGCGCTGTACGAGATACTCGACACTAAGAACGGATACGTTATAGTTACCCTGTACAGCCTGCTCACCGAAGTGCTACCGAAAATGGAGTCACTCGGCACGAACTTCCGGGCTAAGGGCAAGGCATTAACCGAGTCCATCAGCACCAGCGT
Source organism: Anopheles sinensis (assembly GCA_000441895.2). Classification (NCBI taxonomy): domain Eukaryota; kingdom Metazoa; phylum Arthropoda; class Insecta; order Diptera; family Culicidae; genus Anopheles; species Anopheles sinensis. The sequence continues at coordinate 2,314,197 of KE524975.1, forward strand.
GCCAGACAGTTCCGGCAACGTTGACGCCGTCTTCAACCCAATTCTGACCGGAGCTACGGACTTGATTGCGTTGATCGATGGAGAGCAAGCCACGACACGGACTGAACTTACCACACTCCTCGGCACAGACGTCGATCATCTGTTTGGGGATGTGTTTGGCAACATGCGTCTCGCAGCCGCACGCCTCAAAAATGCCTTCACGGCTCTAAGGGACGGGATTAAAACGGCCCCTATTTTAAGCGGCCGATCCCGCGTATCGAACACCGCCGTCTCTAATGCTCTGATCTCGGTATACCTCCTGCTGTCGACGATTGATGCGGTGAAGTTTACTATTCATTCTACGATTAAACATATCGAAATGGCCGATGTGTTCCTGAAAAGCATGGAAGACATGAACGCAGATATGCTCGCTAGCATGGCGACTTACATCCAGGACTTCCATGATGCACTGATAGAGATTGGCGAAGCAGCGGCGGACGCTAAGGACGTTGACGAAACAGACTGGTCGGACATAGTTGCGGGAATCGGACCGGTCACCACAAACCTCGCATCGCTTTCTGCGTATAGCACTTTCGACGGTGCACTGTCATCGTTAAGCTCGAGCTACAATTCGTTGCTCGGTATCGATTCACAAGTGTTGTCAGTGTTTACCACGTATTTCGGCATCGCAGGTGACTATATCGACCAGTTCTCGGACATTCTAGTCCCGCGTGACTACCTTGCAATCACCTACTTGCTGGAAGTAGTTGTTGCCGGCGGGGCTAACGGAGAGTTTTGTTTCTACAAGTTTAGTCCCCGTCTTATCAATTATTACTTGAGGTTAACTACCGATGTTGAGAACTGCTATGCTAAAGAAATTGAAAAAATAACCTATCTGTACGATGTGGCTATATCGATGCTCGACCTAATAATGTTCGATCTTGAGGATCTCCTCGAATACCTGGGAACCTGCAACTCGAGCTCAACTCCCGGTGCCTGTATTAATGCGGTAAGGTGCCTCTGCTAAGTAGCTTTGCATTCTTTCTCGACTGACACTTCTCATTCCGTTCCACAGATTGGACCGCTCTACGTGGCGCTGTTTGCCGAAACGGACTTCAAGGTTGGCTTTTTCGTGGATTTGGCCACTGCTGAGGCGTCGGCTAGCATCAGCCGGTTGGGCGCTTGCATGTACTCGTACAAGATTGCCAACATGCAGAGACTTATATCCGCCAAAACTGACATCGAAGAGTGCCGTAAGGATGGTCCTGATGCTCCAGATCTGGGAGAGTGAAAAAGTCCATGCGCTCGCTCAGCTACTATTGCAGAAGTGAATGTTCTGTGTGGCTAATCGATAAGAAACCACGACTATATTTTGGTGCAGGAAACAACACTTGAAGGGAATGAAGAAGGAAAAGACCACGATGTTTTGTTGCAAATAAAAAGCAAAAAAAAACACGTCCATTCGTTAGTATGAATACGTAAGAAAAATTATCATAAAAAGATGCACTATGAGATTGTTCATGTTTTAATTATATTTCTGGGGCTTCACTCTTCGTAAATTTCATTTGCAAAAGAAAAGAGGTTTCTTTAGCACTCTAATTCTATCACTTTTGCCAATATTTTAGCATTGGATAAATCGAAAATAACCCAAAAAAGGTAACCATCCTTGAAATCTCGCTTAAGCCGTTAAGACCAGCTGTGTCAACATTTGGCTCTCAATGTTGTGCTCTGTCGTACACTGAAGCGCTTTACGTGACACATACCTTCGTTCCTTCTCTGGGTTTTTCTTCTTCTTGGCGGAACGACCGTCTTCGTCATGTATGCCTTACTTTTTCCCTCAGTGTACGTGGATAGTCAGTCCTCTCGTACAAGGGAGGGTTCGGTCTCGGTTAGGATTCGGACCCACGCCGTCAAGGTGGTGAGCCCCAGTGTTCCTGAGCCGATTTTCTAACCACCAGAATCATATTTTCTAATCACCAGAATCATATTTTCGGCATTAGTTAGAAGAATTTCGGCCAATTGTAAACCTCTTGGATCAAAAAGCCCCGCTTTAGCGCAAACACGCACGTCATCATCGATGAAATGTCTATAGGATGTCCTAAACAGGCAGTTCTATGAGTAACTGGGCCACATCTTCAACGAACGGAAGCGTTCCGAGCATGTGGATTGCAAAGAAACCCAAGGCAGTACCCAGGAAGGACGGATACGATGTGTCTTCCTAACGACAAAATCCAGATCTAATAAATACTTGGGAAAGGCGAGAGAAATATATGGATGTAATAGAATAATTGGCTCAATCTCGTTACTAAGTTTTACGCGGGGCGAAGAAAATGTATGTCCTAGGAGTATCATTAGCGCAGGCAACCCAATATAACATGTTTCATGGAACCGATATCCATCGAACCCGATGTGATCCTTGGTATCGAATTCTAAGCAAAACCTTTACTCTGTTTGTAGGTCACCCCAAAAATCCTTCATTGATTATTTTGGAACTTTATCCTTACACATATCAAAGGTTTCGTATGTATGCCGTTAAGTTACCAAGTATTCATGATGCATGATATTTTTTATTAGACCAGAAAAGATTACCTAGCTGTGCTGAATCAAGGTTGGGCATCATTCAATTCTTATTCTAAATTGCAACAAAAAAGTATGAGCACAATTTTCCGGATCACTGTTAGCTTCAATTACGAGAAAACGTAAGTATTTACCTAAGAAAAGGTTTACGTTCGCGACGCTAATTCATCGCATGAATGATTCCGTCATGCTTCGTCAAACCTTGCTTTATGAAGCGTTTACAAATTGTATGCGTTGACGTATTATGGAGCGTATAATTCACGGTCGTCTGTCAAGCAAAGATGGTTTTTCTTGCAGAAAATTGTAAAGAGGGGTTTGCAAGGAGCATTAACCTTTACTAGTTTTTAAAACATGAGGCTAAGATTTTATGTATTATTCACCATTTGTACAGATTTTGTTTCATTTGCTTATAATCATTTGATGTTGAATATTGCTGTATGACAGTTTGTACACCTAAAAGAGTGCTTAAAAGTATTAAAGCATCATTATATATCCTTTTCCATGATCAATGTCAGCTGTCAGTCTGAGGGGACTCATGCTAACGGCACGAACTTTGCCCATTTGGCAAATTTGACCATCAAAAGCGTTACGCTAAATCTCTGCTTCGAATATAAAGGTTAAACATTAGGGTCAACCCAACGAAAGGGCAGCAGAAAAGAGTTAGGCCATTAAAAACTTTATCTCCCAGGACGAAGAAGGATGGAATGTAGCTCCGATGGTCCATTTGGAAAAAAAGTTTGGAGTGATCGTTAGGATATGTTTTACATAAAAGGGGTGAAAATTGTTGACGACGGCAACAGGTTGTGGGAATCAAAAATAAGAGAAGTTAATTGTGAATATATCATGTGATGCACCAAACAAATTGTAGTAAATTTAGTAATGAGAAAACATTTGTTTGCCACATGGTACACTTTAAATCTATACAAAAGGACACTCACAAACTGTACTATAAAATTTATTGATAACAATTTCCCATGTTATTAGCTGTAAAAATCGCATAAATGGTAACATATGTCCGTGAAAGTAGAATTTGTTTGTGCAAACAGTGTACGAACAATCGTCTCGACATTTCCGTTCTGGCTCAGGTTCTGCATTTTAGTCAGCATTATCCCCAGCATAAAAGCGACTGCTGTCTGTTGGCGGGCGAAATGAATTGAAATAGTCACCCCAGAGCAAATGGCCGTAAAAAGGACCAGTGGACCAATAAAACGTCCTCCAAAACATACAAAACAACCTCCAGTGGCCACCCAGCGGCATGGAGTCATATTTTTGACATCTCTTTCACTCGTTTGCAGCACTCCACTAACTCCTCCTCCATGCCTCAAAGGTAAACATTCAAAGGTCATAAAATCGACGCGTCACTTTACGGCTGACTAGCAGCCTTTTTTTCCTACGTTTATGTGTCTTGAGTATTTAGGTTTGCGTATTATTTCTTTGTTTTTATCCAACCCCACCAACCAAATAGAAGAGGGAAAAATAAACTTGCGCATCATAAAGAATAATTCTGCACACATTTTTATGTGTGAAACACCTTCCGATCGCCACCCTCGAGGAGTGGGGACTGTCGGGAGCTGAGAGGAAGAATTCGAATGTTTTATGCTCACTTCGCCGAACCGAACCGAACCGAATCTCTTGTGGGTCGTCTCTTTGTTTCACTCAACGCCCGGCAAAAGAAGGGACTGGCGTGTTATGCAGTTCGTATTGAAATCATAAATTAAATTTTCATATTTTATTTCTCAATTTCCCCGAGGAAAACTACCACACCTACACCCTCAAGACCCGGCAGAAGCTTAGAGCCCTGAATGTGTGACGCCTTTTTCAAAGCTGTCGTTTCGGAAGTTTCTGAAAGCACACACGCACACACAAAAACAAATCGCAAGACCTTGCGGATTGGCGGCTTTATCCAATGCAAGGTCCGATTTTATCATAATAGACCGAGGCCAAACAGGCGCCAATACAGGTACGAACGCCGAAGGTCAACAGAGTTTTCCCCGGCGAAGCAAGCGAGCTTTCCCTCCAGCGAAGCTACAAAACCACAAACACACAGTTGATGCGATAAGCTAAAATGTTGGAAAATTTCCATTTCCATGTTTACAAAGCCATGGCGGCTGCTTTTCAGAATCGCAAATATTACGAACATCGTAACGGCGAGGGAAAAACTTTCCACCGAACGCACTTTCCGGACGTGACGCGGGCTAAAGTGCGACCAACAAAAACATTATGTCGTTCACATTTTCCTTTCTCTGTTTCTTTAGGGGTTTTTATGTCTATGATAAAATTATGCTACCGATGACGGTGTTGTAACGTGCTGCCGCTTCGTGACAGGCAGTCATAAACGTTAAAAGGTGTATAATTTTTCTTTCGGAACTTTATTTCAGTTCCAACCCCCATCAGTGTTTCCTCCAAAGTGGAGAAAATTTACCAAATGGACTTCCGTAGATGACTGATAATTTTGGTTTTTTTTGCTTCCATTCAGATTGTGTATCCCTGTGTTTTGTCTTTCCTTGCACTTTTTGGATTAAAAAAGGTTTTAAACTAATGAAAAGCAATTTCTTCGCTTTCCTTAAAGGAAAAAAACGCCTCCCCTGGTCATCATCATTTACAATCGACAAACATCAACGGCGACGATTTAAATCAACGAGACAACGATCGACCACGCTCCGGATCGAGACCCAATTGAAATCGTGAGCATCAATCAGCATAATTAAAATTACATAAATCGAGCAGCAATAATAAAACGGGACCAATCGAATCGGAAGGGACGCGCTGCATCGAATCGTTCCGAAAGAAGGCAACCACCCGAAACCATCATAACTCATATCACGGTTTTCGCCCATGCTTGGGACAAGAAAAAGGGCATGGAGGAAATGCAAGGGCGGCTCGAATGAAAATGAATTGACGCTGCATGTAGATTACACACGGAGGCCCTTCGATCAGCCTTCCATTGACCGGTGGTGGTGGTGGAGAAAAACCCTGCCAGAAGCTAAAGCGAGAAAAAAAAAACCAATACGATTCCGTTCCCGGAGGGAGCCGGGACCGTTTGTCTTGGGAGTGGCATGGTTTCTCGATTGTGGTCGTTTTCGTTTTATTACCTTACCCACAGTCAGCCTACACAGAACGTTGATCGGACAAGGTTTTTTTTTCCTTTTTGTTTTCCCAGTCGTTCACCCGAAAAGTAAATCACGCGACAAACGCCAATCGGAACGGTATGGCGAACATCGCCTCCTTTTTCCTTCGCTCTTTATCATAAGGAACAAGCAAAGGGCCTCCCGTTGGCCACCATCCTCGTTCTTTCGTGACAAGAAGCACGAACTGTACGGCGGGGTTTACGGCCACAGCCACGATCGAACGCGATTACTCGTCGGCCTCAAACGAGCCCTCTCCAAAAAAAAGGCACAAGGCGCCATCAACGTGCCAAGCGACGAAAACAAATTCCACGGCCACGGGAAGGAATGGGCCTTC
>KE524975.1:2320234-2498294 GCA_000441895.2 Anopheles sinensis
GCCCACAAACATAACTCTCGCCCGATTCCTTCTCTCCCGCTGTTCGTTCTGCCCTTTGGCGGGATCCGAAAACGTCACCATCGGCATCAGGGAGCCTCTCCCCTCTCCACTTCCACGGCGAAACATATCTCGCGCGTTTCGTGGGACGATGGAATAAATTGGAATCGTGAGCAAATTTATGCCCTTAACCGTCACCCGCGCCGAATGCATTCCGTTTGCCGTCGAAAAAGCGTCCATCACGCTGCTACCCGCCTCTCACCCATTCCCGCTTCTACCCTCCAAAAACTCGGCATATTTTCTTCCACCGCTCCCAGCATAATATATCTTCTAGTTCGCAGGACCGCGCGATAGCGTGCAATGGTGTGATTCGGAGGCATTTTTCGATAAGTTCTGTTTCCATCCGTTTCTATACGTGTTTTATTATGCTTATTTCTTTTGCTTAGCGTTTGCTTCGCCATTCGATGGAATTGTTAGAATTAAAGAAAACTCTCCTTCGGTGTGCTAATCTTTTAACCACTTTGTCGAATAGGTTTGGTATCAAACGCGTTCGCCCTCGTGCGTTCATAAGAAGAAATGTTGCTGTAATTAATGTAAATGTTACAGTTTCACCATGAAAACGTACGTATGGTTAGGTTGGAAAGGTTTTCTTCAATGATAGTGGAAGGTATGCAAGTGGCTTTAAATGTGGTGCTGTTTTAGTTTGACCAGGAAATAATTTTGATAATTGATTTTGCTATAACATTGTTTTAATTGCCGCCAGTAACTGTAATGGGTTTTGTATTTTAATGAGCAAAGTTTCATATTCCCTTCGTACAATTTACAGACATCTCAGCTACCTTTAATATTGTCAAAATAAATCCCTACGTTTCCTTATCATTTCAACCTTGTTCTCCATACAAGTGCCACCATTTTATGCGCGATGAATATTCAATCCATTTTTTTTAGTTATTTTTATGAAGGATTGGCTCCACCATTCCGGTGTTATGACACTTCGAGCGACAAATCAAATGTACCCAGCCATACAGCACGGAATTTAAATAAATTTAACTCCCTACAAGCTCAAATTGCTTGAATACCGCGCAAACGGAATGAAACACTGTTACTACAATAAAAAGGTCCACCGATCATAAAAGAAGTTTATGGCGTTTGTCGTAAAAACTTAGGCTCAGTAGCAACAGCAACAGCGCCAGCACCTTCGGTTCAATTTAAAGCCTGGACGAAAGTGACCGGGAACGGAACGTTCGGTCGTCTGGACCAGGAGGTAAGTAATGCTGGTTTTGTGATACCTTCAAACCAGGGAGGACATTAGACACAGTTCGTTTGAAGCCGTCCTTCGCGCTGAATCGGCTCGAAATGATGTGTAAATACGTCGTGATGCTTTTATGAGCGATGGAAATTATGCCGTACGGCGCTCGCGGGGAACTACCATAAAAAAACCCTATAACCATATTTACGTCATTAACTTCTTTTCGGTTAGGCATTGGACACACGGCTTCGAACTTGTGGCGCGGGGATGTCGCTTATTGAATCAAATATTAAATTGACCTGCCCATTTCTAGGCTCGGGCGAGCCGTGGGAAACCCGATGGATTATTTCGAACGGATAAAAGGGCTCCGCGCAACACTAACTACAATTGCCCTAACGTCCGATTCGGTGCGGTTCGTTTGCGGTTCCGAACCATTGCCCTCGACGATCGGTCATCGTTCGTTAGGGCGTAAATGATCGTAACGATCGAACAAAAATTCATGCTCGACCCACCGAAATTCCATGTGTTTCGTTTGAGTAAAGAAAACTTTAAACTCCTCTTCAGGTTCCGGATTCCGCCACTTCCCGACTGTCGCTTAAGATATAGAATATTATTCATTTAAACCCAGCCGCTCGTAAACCTTCAATCTGTGACAGTTATGAAAAACTCCAACGACTCTTGAGGGTTTTTTGTCGGTTGTAGGCAGGAAAATGTGCACCAAAAAATCCCTCCAGCGTTATTAATCCCTTCGTATCGCCGTGGTTTCCAAAGTGGAGCGCAACGTTAATGACTCGACCGAAAGTAAAACACAAACCAGACCAACCAGAGCCATAACAGCGGGGAAGGAAGAATACGGCCGGAAAATGATGGCCTACCGTTCCATCACCCCCTCCCCTTCACCCTACCACCGGAACATGGCCTAGTCGCGTGTCGTTCCTTCGGGCGCACGAGCATTATTATTATTCATGGTTCGCCTGACATCTTCATCGACTTCAGCGACTGACAGACCGACTGCGTGCCGGAGATGTAGAGGTTAGGTCTCTACTCCTTTCGGAACCGCCGGGTTTTTCTTCTTTTTGTTTTCGCCCTGGGCGTAGAACAAATGTACGACAACGCTCCTGATAAATCTTCCCGCGGTATTAACACGCCACGACCTGTCGGTTGGGAAATGCGCGCTGGGAAAACACTCCGTTAAGCTGTTAAAAGCCCTCCGTGGCATGGCGGAGGTCGCGTAGGTTACCTTTGCCGCGTTTCTTTTTTGTCGGTATCGTTCGGTTCCGGTCGTTTAGATATGTATTTTCTGCTCTTTAAATATTTTCCCCCGAGAAGAGCCGTGAGTAGTCCTTGCCACGAAAAAAAAATCCAACACTAATCTTTACGTCTGTTTTCCTTTGCCCTCAAACCAGCCGGGTGCACCATGTGATAGCAATTAGGCACCGAATGTACTTTACGGCCTACCAGAAAACACATCCCTTCGAAGCGCCATCGATCGCGCCGTCAAAATGTTGTTCGTTCTTGGGTTGGAAATTGGGTTTCCTCAGAATTACGTTAACCCGCATGAAGTCGTAGATCATTTACTTGGGATAGTTATGGTGGAAAAACATTCCCCCCGGTAAGCGAACGGACTTTGGTCACCGAATCTCAAGCGTTATCAAGCAAATTGGCGTGCTGATGAGATGATATCGAATGCAACCTCCTTGATGTATTCACCTTAATCACGCGAAGGTAATAAAAAGGTGAGAAGGAAAGAACCGCCAAATAAAAAGTTGTTGGCAGGCTTTCAAGCAACAATTTTAAATAATTTTGTTATTTTCTGACTCTTTAAACACTTTCAAAACGTTTAGAATAGATAAACTTTCAACAAATGTCCCTCGAAAAACACAACACAAACTTTTTTCCACTCTACACACGTTCGAAAGTATTTCGTTTCGTTTGAAGCTCATTAAATCGGGAAACAAATCTCTCGAATAGCGTCGACTTTATTAAGAAATTACGCCCTCAATGGCTCTATTTTCCACTGGTGTTTTACGAGCACCGAAAGACACACAGAGCCCGAAGTATCACATTTCCCATCTGAATCCCGTCGTCCGCTCTGCCCCATACCGACAGCTTCATTTCATAACCTGTCCGGCGGTGCTACGGTGAAAGAGTTACACAACAAGGTCCCCGGGGAAATCGATCCCCTTCTTTTTGCTCACCATCGCCGATGGGATGGACGCGCAGCTTAAAAAGAGCTAAAATCCGGCATCGGCCGGCCTGAAGAGGGGGGGCAGACCAAAACATAAGGGAAGGTGGAGTGCAGTGTGGCCGTCGCAAGAAACAAACGACGAGGGTTTAGCCGCGCCGTCAACGCGCTCCAGAAAGTGGGAACGTTCGGTGCATGGTGGTGCCCATAAATATGAAAAATATGTAATAAGATGTAAACAGTCGCACGGACGAGAGGCCCTGACACAAGAGCCGATGGGTGGATGGAGGCGTTCTCCGGCGACCATGTTCTTTCTCCTCTCTGTACCATCTTTCCAGCCGAAAACTCTTGCACCGACCGGTGCTGGAGTGAAAGGCGGTTGGATAGGTTCCACGTGCGACCACGGCACGTGCTGTCGAAGATGCTCTGAGGCGGCCAGCATCGAGTAGCATAATAATTGGCAGTGGCGGCGGTAGGAGTGGCGTCGCAAGCGGTTTCCTCAGGCGACGTCGGGTCACCCTGAGTCGAAGCCAACTTGCCGTGTACCGAGCGAGAAGGTATTTCTAGATGAAACTTCACATTTCTTTTCTTTTCTTTACATCTTTCTCTTGTTTCGCTCGTGAATATGATGTTTTTTTTTCATCCCATCAGCTACGCATCGTGGAGTGGGTGGAAGTATCCCACACACGTCATAAGGCACTTGATCGCGACGCTTCTGCTTGATTGAAGCAAACTCCACGCGAGATGCTTGTACGTTTGTGCCGGCCAATATTTACATTGAGGGTGAAATGTTGCTTACATGTTTCAATGTACGATTCCTGCCTATAAATAGGAGAATTCATAACGTGCATTGACAGCAATATGTAAATAAAATGGAAATCTACATTAAAATCTCCCTAGACACGTTGTACAGCTCTAGCCGTGTCTTGCAGACAAAGACTGTTTGCAAAAGTGCCACTCCAACACATTGCAAATATTACACAAACCGTGTAAGTCTTGTGTTTAAACAATTTGTAAAAATTAATCGATTGAATCGCCATTACTGCTGGTGAAAGGCAAAAGGAAAAGCAAACCACTGCAAACCAAATCCGCACTTAATTCGTGTTGACGGTTGAGTGACCTTATCGCAACGAACTATCGGACAAGCGTTTGTCATTAATGTTTTAATGCACGACGTCATTTGCACGACGTTGAAACAGGTTCGCGATGGTTTGAGGCTAAACAACACTTGGCAAATCGTCACTTTAGACTGTGGGAGGTCGTTGAAACAACTTTGCCGATCAATCGGCAAGCCTTGAGACGCCGTGTTTCAGTAGTGTTTACTGTAAGATGATGGCTTCCGATCAGATCGACACCGATAACGTCAGTCGCAACATTATCGTGCTTCAGAAGACAGTTTGAGTTGCCGTTAATGGCTGATTAAGTTGATATCGGCCACCACTTTTCGTGCCTTCATGTAGATTTTACGATCCATATGGATGTGAACTGTTCGATTAGGAAAAGTCCTAATTTGTACTAATAAATCAATTACATGAGAAATACTTGCACAACCATAAAGGGGGTTGGGTACGATGTTTGGATACATTAACTACTGCTGCCTTCGGTACCGTACCTGAGGAAGAAAGGAGAATAACAAATATCTCATTAGTAATTCTGTTTAATTTGCGTATTTGCTACATCGTCTTCAAGCGCACTGGAAATACAATAATCCAAATGGTGCCGAGCGACTTCCATCTTAGTTCCCTAAGATTGTAGCACGCCAAGAAAAAACCCTACACGCCAGCAAAATGTGTATCAATAAATGTAATTAACAAACAGGATTGCCGTGAGTCGTGTAACAGCTACGCTGCACGTCGCTGAAGTGCACAATTGACTGCTTGACTCCTGGGAAAAGCAAACCAATCGGGTCGTCCTTTGATGCGAATGGGTGGCAAAAAAAGGAAGAAACGTTCACACGAATAAGAAATCTTGAGAAAAACAGAAACTCCTCATGGATGGAGTCGGGCGGCAACAAAAGAAAAGTCCATTAGGGTAATTAAATTCCATGCAAATATTACAACCATTGCCAATGTTTTTCCCTACCCCCAGTCTCCTCCCCGTTTCCACCCATGAGTGCTCTCCCATGTTGATCGCCATGTTTGGAAGTAGACCCATCGGGCAAGGGTTTTTCCATTCGCTTATGCTTGAGTGTTGTAAGTGCTGCCGCCATTTCGATAGTTCATGCTGATGATGATGATGTTGATGATGATGTTGGTGATCATTGCTGCTGCTGCTGCGGCACAATCAGGCCATAACTCACTTTATTCGCCCGGACTTAGTTCTGCTCACTACGCCGAAGAGAACAGACAGAAGCACTCTTCTTGCGACTCTTCGACTCTGGCCATTCAAATATGTACCCTTTTGCTTCCATATCGTACTACGGGCTGACTGTGTTTCGGTCGCCAAGTGCGCTTAGCGAACCATTTGCTAACTAGCTACCAAGCATCGTGCGGCCATTGCGGACGATCGGCCATCCTCTAGCGGTCGATAGTTAGCAGCAAGCCCGGTTTGATTTATGGAGCTCTCTCATGGGGGCCAGGCGGCCATGAACTGAATTTCAACACACACTTTCAATACACATCGGGCAGAGATCGTGCCATCCAGCGCGGTGGGTCTCTGTTATTGTCATTAAGTTTGCCCCCTTGCCGACTTATGCCGTAGACCTTACGGTAAGAAGTCATGAAAAATATGTTCCTTAAAGCAACCCTGCTTTGCGGCTTCTACGGCGAGCATAAGGTTCTTGGGAGGCACTCAGGCGACTTAAGATTGCCTTAACTTTCCACCAAAACCAAACAAAACGATTCCCTGCCAGCTAATTGCTTCCTCAAAAATGAGTTTCTTTAGATTGGAAACATTTTCACAAAACAAAAACCACCCCCAGGGGAAACATAATATGCACCTCCAGCACCTCCCACCACCAGAAAAATGCACGCTAGAAAGCAAACAGAGCAAATCTAATCATACAGCATGAAAAATAAAACTTTGCCAAGAAGCGGCATCTTGCAGGCGAAACTTTGCCACTTTTGATTTTTGGACGGTTGGCCATAAAACCTTCGCCCTCGGCGGGATTGCGGTGCCGAAAAATGGTTGCCCTTTTACGGAACGCCCTGTGTGTGTGTTTTGCTGTCTGTATGCTCTGCAATTCACAGCACGAAAAGCACTTTCCACTTCTATTAGAAGAATGAATCATTAAAGCTAATGTCGTTTTTGGAGGGTGGGTCTGAAGCAGACACTAAATGTTATGAACCGGGCACCGGACGATGATGATACTGAAGTAAAGTGCAGAACGTGGTAGCGATTCATTTGCATCACGGCCAAGACGCTGCGGCGCGATTGCATTACTGACCGTTTGGCGAACAAACACTTATCGTTTGGAGAAGTTTTAGGTTCACCCATTTCAATGTACTCTTCATTTCATAGCGAGAAAGTTGTGTTAACGTGTAATCAAAAGGGTAATGGAAAGGCTTCAAACAATTTCTTAATTACTTCAAAATCGTATGTCGACAGCTAAGCATATTGTTTCGGCTCGAGTGATAACTTCATTATTGCAATGCTGTTTTGATTTCTGCTCGAATACAAATAGCAAAACCCTCAGTGTCGTGGACACATCGGCAGACAGCGCTTTGAGTCGACCAACACCGACATCCGTCGTGGAACGCGAACGGAAGATGGAAAACCCACATGGAAAACGCAGTAGAGATACTTCTAGGCTTTCGGCTGCCGCAGCTTCCTGGCCACACTCGGGCCGCACAAAGGCGGAACGGTAATAATAATTTTATCTCCTCTCCAGGAAATGTAAATAAAATTATGCATTTGAAATCAGTGTAAATATTATGATTTCCGAGCAGCAGCAGTACAATCCGGCGAAGGTTGCCTTCCGTGTGCCTTTCTGTCTTCCTGCACCGGCTCGAGATCGACAGCGGGTGGCCTAATGGCAGCATAAATCCCACCATCCCCCCAATTCCTTATTATTCCCTCCCACTTCTCTTCTTCCCGCGTCAAACCAGCAGCAGCTCTATCGTCGTCTTGTGTGTCGATCGATCTCCGGGAGTGTGCGTTTAAACAAGCGAAAATTTGCCTGGCCTCGGAACGCAAAACACCGGAGGGAGAAGATTCAAATGCAAATTCAACATCGCTGCATCGTTGCACACCGAAACGTAGCTCCATCGGCAATATTCAATCCGGGAAGCGGAATATGGGAAGAGTGAACCGCGAAAACACTGCACAGTAAGATTGGCCAATCGCACAAATATTGATTTTCAATTCGACTGCGATTGATTCAAACGCGGCATGGATGCGGACAAATACCGGCGATGAAACGCACTGCATTTTTTCAGCGGCTTAACTGTTCCTTTTCATCCCCCCCTCGGGTCACAACGCTTTTATTGAGTTTGCAACGTTTTGTGATTTATTTCTGTTTTGCTTTCTGCAATCGAAAACCACAGTTCGCAATGCATCTCTTACGAAAAAAAAGTCCACCTGGTGAGTGGTCTCTAATATGAATCAATTTAACTGACTGTCGACAGCAACAGATTTGGCTTCGAACAGATTAATGCTCTACGGTGGAATATGTCAAGTACAATAAAAAAAAAACCATCGTGTCATAAAACATAAATAGAATGTTTATTTAGAAAGGCTGCTTCCATTATAATAACAAAGCAGTGAAAAAGTATGCAAAAAATTTGTTGAAGTTGAAGCGAAAAAAGAAAAGAAACAAATGATCAGTGTATCGGAAGGATACCATCATTGGAGTGGAGAAAATCTCATTTCAAACATAAATAGAATCCAACCGGCATCACCCGACCTGACACTTTCGTCCATCCTCCATCCAAGTCGGAGCCGCCGACGCAAATCGAATAAACATCATTATCGAGCCGGTCTAAACAAACCATCAAAATATGTCAATTCGCTTCATCCACTTCGGGAGGAGGCGCAAAGTTCGAGCGAATCGACAGCGAATCTGATGACATCCCCCTTGGGGGATGGATTTGATCGTTGAACTTTTGCGTCCGCGTCAATCGTATTATGTAATTCCAGTCATCCGTGCAGTTGCCCTGAGATCCGAGCAGGCGTTGTCCCTGGTTGCAATTTCTCAATTTCCGCCCAGCCAAAGTTCAACCGTCAGTTGGTGGAATTTTTCGAGGACGAAGAGGGAATCAACCAAAATTGACATGGAGAGATGTCAAATAAAAATTGGCAGAAGCATAACCGAAAAGGATACCGCTTCTCTCCGCCCTTGCAGCAACAACAGAAAAGAAAAGGGTTAGAAAGATGGAGGTAGCCGGGAATCTGTGACGAATCTTATTTCGCTGTACAAACCAGGATAGAATAATATCAACCCGTCATCAATGCGGTGACCGAAACATCTAAAACTTCTCGCTCCTTTTGGTTTAACGTTCGGTTTGTGCCTGTTCGACCCTTTCGTGCAATTCTTTCCGTGACAAAGATGCTGACAAAACGTGACGGGATAATAAGAAAGCTGTTTGAATCCTGGCAACAGCACGTTCATGCAGCATCCTGAAGATCATCCCCGTTGGCGTTATATCCCTTTTCTGGTTTGCTTTTCCTTCCAAGACATGATGTTCAATTTTGTGATCCTTCGGGTTGCTTTTTTTCGTTATTTGTTAAGAACCCTTTTGTAGAACGCATCAATGGAATGAATCAATACCTTGTGCCCTTAGTGCTTCGAGAGATGAAACACGGAGCAAAATATTTACTTTATAAATTCTATCTTCGATAAACCGGGAGTTGCCAAAGGAGAAATGTGGCATTTTAAGAAACTGTAGTGTCTAGAGAGACTTGGCCGAGGAATGCGATGAACCGCCGAGAAAGGAACCATGAATCCCAATCATGAGGTTGAGTGAAGTTGGATAAAATATGAGTGTCATTTGTTAGATCCATCTCCTTCATATAACAAAATAATAACATCTTTATTCTAAAATATGCCCTCGATTGTCTGGCGGAATGCAAATGCACAGTTTATGACCTGCTTCATTCACCAAAGATAATCTCGGCCCAGACGACAACACACCATCGGAACCTGCCCGACTTTCCCGACGAAGACGTCAGATCGTCAAGGCATACATACTCTCGTCTTCCCTTTGATGCAGTTTCAAGTGCCTCGCTGGCCATCCATCCCCCGATGACCGTCGTCGTGCACATGCATAAAGATTATCATTTAATCTATCCCGGCCGGTGCTGTCCGCCTCCATAATTCTCTTCCGAGATTTCATTATTATGCGCACCGTTGACTCTTCGGTGAAGGGGGGAGGATGGCAAAGGCGAAAGCCATACGGTGCTCGTGTGTTGTTGTCCATGTCCGACATCAAGAAATGCATCCGCGTGTGTGAGATGATGGTGTGAGCGATATCTGCACTTTATGTCCTTCGATGACGCCATCCAAATCAACGATGGTCCCCCGAGGGTACGGAGATTCTAGGAATGGATTAATTTCTCCTTGTGCCGATGGGTTTGAGGCCGGAACGAAATCATTGGCGCCTTTCGGGTCGTAGAAGATGTATGGCATGACTCCGGCAAGGTGTTTTATCTGATCCCAGCTAAACTTATGACAAATCGTTCTTATCCAGTAAACGGAAGACTTTGAACGAAGCGTTACCAAGAAGGCGCATAAATCCAACGACTAAACTACCGACCGAAGGCATGAATTCATATGGGGTATGTCTTTTCAAACAAATTAAAGTACTATTTGAATTTTATTACATTATGAAAGGCATATTATTCAAGTATTCGTCGTGTACCATCACGATGGAACTTAATGCACGTCAAGAAACTCTTCCATTGCAATATTTTATAACGATTCCTCAACCATATAAAATATTCGATTTATCTCAACCCCTTGCAAACCGAGTACGCCTTCGAAGGACATCTGGACAAAGTGAAGCTCGCCTTCACTGCTTGCGTAAGAAAAGTAACCCACCTGCGTATCCAATGTCTGCGTTGTGTATCGTATGACAGAGACAAGTTTTTCTAGGGAGAAAGATTGATAGCTCCCATGAGTCAATCAATTACGACGAATAATTGTACCTGAGTAAAGTGACACAAAGGGACCATCGTCGAGATCGTTCCACAAACTCTTGGGAGCTTGATGAAATCCAATTCCAAATGGTTTTGAAAGCCAGATGTTTAAACTGCATACCAAAACTGTAGGGTATTTAAAATATGAACTTACCGATGAAAGCAACCAATTAGATGTTAAGCTGTAAGTTATCTCTCCGGAAACAGCCACACAAATCTCAAGTCCTTCAACTTTTCGAACTTCCACTCATCACCGTTCCATTTGTTTTTCTTTTGTCGTTCACCCAATTGACGTTCGTTAACGTCACTTCATCGAATGACATCTTAATTCTCTCATCATCTTACCTCCTTTCCCCCATTGTTACCTTCCTGGTGTCCATTTGTTGTCTAACAACCGAAATCGAAACGTTGAAGCCAAGCATTAGATTTTTTCGTTTTTATTTATTTTCATTCATACCAGACGATCCGAAATTTTGGCGAACGACCTTACCGTACGTCCAGCTCTTGCCCATTTTGGGGCGGCTTAGAAGCGATTACGCCACCTCGCACGACACACATTAGCGTCTTGCCTGGTGCCACGCTGACTACATTGTTTTAAAGCAGTCTTCGACACGTTCGACCAATTCACTTGAAGCCGACATTCCTGCGCGAATAATACCGCAAAGGTGCTACGAAGATTGAGGTGTGATTTTTCCTCCTCTTTATCGCCAATGGAGAAGAGAAACGAAAAAAAACTGGATTGCAGTTCCAAGAGACCACTTTTGCTGAAGCACGTCGAGTGCCGGAGGCGGTTGGTAAGGACTTTCGGACGCGTCTCACCCGAAATTGGCTTGCGTTCCACGAAAGAGCCCAGCACTTCACAACCGCGCGGTGCAATATGTTCACATTTTTGGGACCGGTGTTGGTCCTATTGCCAATTTCGGCACTCTCAGTCACTCGCGGTCGGTGGGATTAGGTTGGATTCCCATCAACCAACGATCATATTTGGAGAGTTTGCCAATGGTTCGTTCAACCAACCCAAAGAAGTTAACCTTCGCCATGTTTTTGAATGATTATTTTCGATCAGTCTTAAGCACCTACTTTGTGTGTGCGTGTGTGGCTTGTGTTTGTCAATGTAGGCTCCCTAAGCTGGTAATCTAATGGCTAATTACTTGAAAATATAAAAACGACATCTGTTTTCCGACGGGTGCCCCGTTTCTCGTCATGGCAAACAGCAAATTGGTTTGCCTGGGTAACATTTTAATCGCCCATTTCCAGCCTCATAAAGATAGTAAATTTAGATAGCCATTAAAAGTGACATTGCCCCTCCCTCGTGTGAGTGTATTTCTGGTAATTTGCATACGTGTCCCTTTTTGTTGGCAGATGCTCCGGTCACAAGTTCCTTTTGAGAATACTTACAAGGAACAAATTTGAGAAAATTCTTCTGAAAATCTTCTTCGAAACCTACCCTTCATAAAGATGAGAGAGGTTAGCAGACAATCCCCTTATTCAGAATATGATTCTCACCCTTTTATGGATCCGGCTCCGAAACGTCGGTGGCGCGTGTCAATTTCTTCAGCTCATTAAAATGCCGTTTAAACGACACTAATTAACTTTAGCTTTAGTGCGAGCAAAATCATCGGAGCTCCAGTGAAAAACGTCCGAAACGATCGCCATTTTCCAAGCGGACTACCACCCTCCCACGGAGCGAGGGAGAACACGGGTCAGGGTGGGTATCACTAGCAAGCAAACCCGATGGCATGGCAAAGTGTTTAGCATCGCGACGCAGCCGTTGACGACTTAATTCAATTAGCCGCCATCACATTTTGATGACGAAATTAATTGCAAATTGCGCGCTTTCCATCAGGTGGCCCGAACGCGGCCATTGTCGGAAGGCGGAAAACCAATCTCCCGTGCTGGAATCCGGTCTGGAGCAGCGGAGAATTCTGGAAACCTAAACAGCAGGACAGGAGCATTCATGATTGAATGCTTCGAAATGTTGTCGGAAAGGATCTCCCCATGTTCCATTGTGCGTTTCTAAAGGTCGGCCATGGCGGAGAGTTCCCAAAAATTTTCCCGCAACGGTGGGTTTGGGGGGGGGGGGGGAGGTGCACATAGCGAGAAACGAGATGGAAAATTGACTGTGAAGTGAAACTTCAATTTCCGCCCATAATTACGTTTTTCACCAGGTGCCTGGGTGTTCACCATCAACCGGGTTTGATATGGGAAAAAGCTCTGGGGAAAAAATTGGAAAATTGCGAAATAAAATAAATCTAACCGGGCGGAAGCGGCCCAAGTGTCGGCCGTAATTGGAAAGCGATTGGCTCCGGGCACAGAAGGACTTTTACCACAGCTTCCGTTCGCCTCCGGTGAATGCTTCTGATGTTGACCAATTTTCGGCACAACCTTTGGCTGATCGCTCCAAGCATCGGTAAGCTCGTTACGTTTTATGTAAATATAATTTAATTTCATACCGCAAGCAGGTCTATAAGGTTATTTTTGGGAAAACATTCTCATGCTGCCAGGCAGCCTGCCTGTAAGTGGTTTACAAAATCAATTCATTGATCCTACCGTTGATTAAATATTGGAAAATATACGATGCGCAGAATAATTAAATTATTACTCTGGGACACGTTAGTTGTATTAATTCTTATCATCTTTAATGGGTGCGCTTGTCCACGCAGAGTGGTTCTATTCTCTGTTGGTATGCAGCAATAATTCTTTTCATTATGTTTTGAAGAATGCGAATGCTAACGAATTAAAGAGGTTCTCACTGTTTGAAAATGGTGCATAACAGTTCAGCTTAAACACGACCCGCTTGTAAAGAGCCCACTTAGTTAGTCGACCACAAAACGCCGACCTATTCCCCTTCCTGCCTTCGGTAAACCCCATCTCCGATGGTTTCATTGGTCAATATTTGCAGTGATGCATCAAATGCCCCGACCGGTTTGCGCCAACAGTGGCCCGTAATAACACCGTCCCGATGGCTACAACTCACGTGTCCTGCGAGCGCAGGCAAACGCATCCTCTGCTGCACCGCAAATCCCCCCGAGTGCCAGGAGTCAATGCCGAAGAGCTGGCAAGTGTTCCGCCGTCCGTGAAACCCCAACCAGCCAACCAATACTAGAGGCGGATGTTGTCGTCGTCTAATTACGGTCGAGCTCAACGGCTTGTAAAGCGGTACTCACTCTCTGATGACGATGGCCTGACGACGATGTATTTTCCGATGGATTTTCCGGACCGGCGTGTGCACTGACGCATAATGGCGCGTCGGGGTCACACATTCGCATGTTGCAGCAACAGCAGCAGCAGCATCATCGAGCATCGTCCGGTCGTTCCGTAATGAGGTGAAATTGCATTTATATCAACCCCTTTTCCCCCAAATGACAATTGCACGACGGTGAAAATGCTTTCCCGGGTGGGGTAGGAGAGAGGGGGGACTAAATGTCCCAGCAAGCCAGGTTCTTTCCAACCTCGGTGGCCCTTTTCGCTGCCCAACTGCAACATAATCAATAGCTAAGTGATGTCAATCGGTGCTCGAAGCGGTTCTGCCCGGCGGTGCTGGAACAAATGTTTAATTGATGAGCCGGATTATGGGTTTTGATGGGCGTTATTTAATTACTGGATTTAATGTTTAGCGTGCCCCGACACCAGCAAGTGAGATAGTTTGGGCAGAGAGAGATAAAGGAAAACAGTCTCGGTACATCAGATGCAGAGATTACTTTATCAGATTTAAAAAGAACAACATACCACAAAACTTAAGAGAAATACCCCATTTTAAGGGTTTATTGTATAAAACAAATAAAACGTATTTTTAAAACTTCAATTTCTCAAGATATACTTTGCGAGATTTTAAAAGGCAAGGTCAATGGCAGACGTCAAAACGGAATGCAGTGCTCGGTGAAGAAAGCGTTCACTTCGTAAAGTGCCATAATACTCCACGCTGCACTGGAAAGGCAAAACGCCATCATCCATGTTATCCAATGGTTTATCGTGAAAAAAGCCGGCACACTCCGTTTTGCCAGCCACACACACGCACCAGTCGTTCACTTCATCCATTTTCTTTCGATCTCCTTTCGATAAATCCCATATGAGCAAAGCCACCACACCCTCCCAGCATCGCGTCCCCAACGAAATGGTTATCGCATTAGTTTTGCTGCGCTTTTCTTCTCTTTTTTCACCTTCTTTATCGTCCACCCGGTTTCGACGTGGATCGGCGCGTACGCGATCCTGTAGCACTCGTCGATGGCGGCTAATCCCTTGTTGAAACGATAATAATCAATATTCACCATGGCATTGGAGCTGTCAAGAAGATATCAAGTTTCGACACGCGGCCGCACCGGTTTCCAACTCCCGGGAGAGTAAAGCTTCACTGTATCGTACCTTCACTTCTTCTCGCTATATTTCATGCGCTCCTTTCGCCTTCGCCTGGAAATCACCTTTTATCCAGCAGATATACTGGAATGGAATCTGTCACTCTGCTCACAGATTTACTAGCGCAGCTTGACAGGTTGCACTTTTTTGTGGTGTTTGTACTGTTCCTTTTCCAATCGTATTTCCCAGAGTCGGCAATGTTTACTCTCGTAAACTTAAACCGAATTAATGTAATTGCATCCAAAAAGGTTTACCAGAAAATTAAGAGAATTGTACATCATGCCATTTGGTAGAAATGATGCTAAATTTAGTGAATTTTGGGTTTTGACCCCAGTGTGGACTTATCTCATCTCACGTTGGGTGTTTTGGACGTTGTAGTTTGAGGCTCCATACGTGTTTTCACCATATTCTGAAAGACTATCGAATACATGTTGCCAAAAAATCCCCAACACCAGATGGAGTCCCTACCACACGAAACTATTACACCACACGTTCACGAGTACATTACATTGCCAAATATGCTTATCCGCCGAGTTTTCCCCGAGCATAACATCTGAACAGAACATTCGAAACACCCACCCAATCGAAGCGAAACGAGCTTTCATGTTTCAACGGTAGGCGCAAAAACCGGAATCGTTTCAAACGCCATTTCCCGTCCCCAAATGGACGATGGAAAGGACTTCGCCGCCCGCATCTTGATGACCAATTTTCCGTACCAAAAGCTCAAACAGTGAGTAAAAGGCCGGGGGAGCTTGTGGCTGGTGGACCGCACCGAGAAGTGATATTTTAAAGTGTCCTAAAATATTCATGATGTGAATACTGTTGAGAGAACCGAACGGAAGGGAACAGAAAAGCAGCGGGCGAGAGAAATGGGTAAAAAGGACCATATTCTGCACCATCAATTTCCTGTTCCGTTTTCCGAAAGCCCAATTCGTTTTCCATTCCATTTACCCGCGTGAAACCATCAAGTGGAAGAGAAATTGGGGTCAAACAAGGGTTTACAAAAGCGTGTTTGGTAGGTGTGTCTGGTTGCGCCGGAGAGTCCTTTTTTTCCCCGGGACTGCTGCTTGTCTTTGCAGATAGAATTCTCCGGTGGATGCAGAGCGAAAGCAATATTGTCGTTATATCCCACCACCACCACCACCATAACCACGGCATCCCTGCGGCAACCGGTGATGAAATGGAACAAATAGTTATCACCTCCACGGAACGCAAAACCCTTTAAGTGATACGGACGACCGAAGTCAGCATCTCCGCTCCCGGACCAGGGAAGCGCGAAGTTAAAATATCAACAGTTTTAAACCCGACCCAAAAACGAAAACAAAAAACAAAAACAAAAAGAAACGAAAAAGAAAATGAAAACACTTCGCCCGAAAAGGATAAACGAGTCTCTTGCGTCCAGAAGACAGAACACGCCATGGTCTCTGAGGAAAACAAAAAAGACGGAAAACAGGATGCGCTATTGCGAAGTGTGTCCTGTGCAAGCAACAGTGACGTGTACGGGTGATGCGAACCACACGAACATATCTGAGCGCTGGCAGCTACATCCGTTGTTTCTACACTTTCACCAAGTGCCGGCGAATTTTAAATAGCCCAATCGGAGAGGACGGACGCTGGAGCGTACTGGTGGAAAGTAAGATAAATGAGATCATAAAAGAAAGTACGGCTCCTGTCCGGAAGCTGTTAACATACTGTCCTGGCGTGAGTTTGACTTGCGACGTGCTTCCGTAAGACAAGACAGGCATCGCTTTGTCTTCCGCAGGCCCGAACGACTGAAGCCAAAACATGTTGAAGCAGTGTGCAAGCGGATGCATTTGGGAAGCTGTAGCGTTGCTACGCTGTTATAAACACACATTTTAGAAGTTTTAATGGAGTTTATGCTGCTAGAAGAACATCTCATTTAAAATAATTTATAGTAATTCTTAAGATACACGACTCACATTTTGAGATATTCAAACGAAGTTCTGTTCTCTCATATTTTCTTTGCAAAAACAAGCAATTTGATTGCAGAGAATGTTCTTTCAACATATTTTAACTTGCTTGCTTCAATAAACATTCATTGGAGCCCAAATGGAATCGTTTGTGCAAACTTTTGACTCTCTATCCTTGCTGTAATAAAATAGATGATGGCTTTTTTCATCCTCCCGCTGCTACCATATAGAACCAGATGCTGTTTCGCGCACAGGATCCGGTTCTTCTTGTAATTAGATTCGTTTCAAGACCGTCAAACTAGCGCAGCGAAACAACAAGGAAACCGGGATGATGATGAAATAGCGAATGAAGAAAGCGTAACAAGCAAAAATTACAAACTTCCATCGTCGGTCGCTCATTTTTGCAATCCTTGCTGCCATTGCCGAACGGCTCCCCCAGGAGGATAAACGGATTTGTCTGCCCTTCGTCTGCCAGCGAATCCTAGTTCTTCCTAGCCGTTTGCCGGAAGAGATGCAGATGGAATTTCAAATGGTACAACTTCATTGCACAGGCCATGGCCAAACTCCGCTGCTTGTTCCGTATCCAGCGAGGCAAACCCGTGGATGTAATTTATCATTTCGCTGTGGAATTAATAAAACGTTGCTTCTTCGCCTGCTCCATTCCAACGTGGGTAGGCGAGCTTTTCCTAGTGGAAACTACTGTGTTGCTTTAATTTCTTTTTTCCCAGGATAGATTCCCGGGCGCTTGGGAAACGATGCTGCTTCCTGCCCTCGATGGTTGGCGCATTCGCACATACTCTTTGCCTCATTCGTATAATCTTCTTTTTCGAGGAATTTTCGCGCGAAAAGCCGGAGCTCACTAGCATCCCAGAGTGCAGCGCACCGCGCGTTTTACTACATTGATGGAATTTTAATAAACATAAGAAACGAAACATCACGTCCCGCATTTCCACCGGGCAGCAGGATGTGAGAATTTCATTTTCAACATCAACGGCAACGGCAACCAGCGAGCGCAAATGCAATGAAATTATCTGCATATTAGCATAAGTAAATGGTTTCACTATTTGCCCTTCCAGATGAATACACCGTGATACTTTTGAACCTTTTATCCGTGCTTGGGTAATGAAATCAATGTTGAGCATTTCATAGAAAACTTTTTAAGGCGAGGAAAAACGATTGCTTATCCGATTAGTGCATGATAACCGGTTTAGTTATTATAATAATATATAAAATCAGTAATTTTTTTATATACTTGCTACAAATCGCCTTTCTCTCCAACTGGAATGTATAATATTACCTGAAACGAAATATAAAAACAAATCGAAGGTTAATACAACTTTTTTTAAACTACACAAAAATAAGTTAATTTTCATCAAAATCATTCCAAAACGAATGCTGCCATGTCCATCCCCTGCTAATCCGGATTTGATTTGCTTTCTTTGATCAATCTTAAGATAAAAAGGCAGAAAGAAAGAAAAAAGCTTCCATCAACAGAATGCACCCGAGTTGATGGAAGATTTAGAAATGCAACACTGGTGGCGCTCTTTTATTTCCTTTCCAATGAAATGGGAACCATTCGTGAGCTGAAACATCAATTTTCACCCATTGAAAAAGGATAAACTAGGGACGACAGAAGTAGAAAAAATGAGCGAGAACTGGAAAAACCGTCGAACAGTTACTTGGATAATCTGCCACTGAATGCAGCAAACTCGAACAAAATAGTCAACACATCCTAACAGGATAACGGAAAGAACTGAAAGCTTGCTGTTTCGCACTTTCGCTCCGAGAAGTGTCCTTCTTCCGTGGCAAGAGCGCGTACTGGGAAAAAAACATGGCGTTTCCGACATGGCAAGGCGTGGAGGCATCGAAGAAAAACCGTTTGCTTGTGCAAATGCAAATGACAATTTTCGATTTGAGAAGCCTTTCTGATTGAAATAAAAAGATTTCTTTGGCCAAACAGATTGGCTAAATCGGGAGAACGAGTGCATTAAACTACCTTGAATTAATGAAACCGGTTCTTACTAACGTCTGCATCGATTGCACCGTGATATTAATGATGTGATGTGAAATGTTGAAATATGGTTTATCTGTTTAAGGTTTCGTTATAGTATAATAGTTTCTACAAACAAGAGACGCCATGAACCAAAAATTAACAATTTTCCAATAAAAATTGATCACGTTTTTTATCCCTCCAAACAGTATAGAAGGCTCAGAAATAAATAACATTGTTAATTTAGTGTCCACTGAGGGAAAAAGTGACAAATAGAGTTACGAAAAAGCAGTGTACATTTCGGGTGCGTCCCCATCGTGGTCGTTGGCATTAAATCACGCTAAACTATCCGAAACCATAAATCTATTAAGATCAATCACTCGGCAATAAATCTTTCAAACTACCTCATTCGAGCGGCGGTTCGGAGAAAAACTGCCGCTCCCGAAACCCGGACCAGCGGGATTTTTCGGGAAAAATAAATATCGCTCGTCGTTCAATTACGCGTCGAAGTGCCAAGAAATGCAATCTCGCCCCCGCCACCTCAAAGCAAGCTATCTTGGCCGACCGGAAAACTAAAACTCTCATACACAGAGCCCCCAGGAGTCGGTCTCCATTTGTAGCATAGTTCGAATTCTTTCTCACGAAACCAGCCGCTGGGGCGACGGTACTCGAACGACATTGGGATAACCAACACTCGATACGTCAAGCGGAATCTTATTTTTTACTTCTTTCCTTTCCTAGTTTCCCAACGCGCCGGCAAGATTTGCGTACACGCTCAGTCGGTCGGTCTTCCGGTAAACATAGCATCCGGATCCGGGCGACCCCGGTGCGGCAAAACGAACGAAATTGGATACGTTCCCAAACGGTTTTCCGCGCGCGTTTCGAGTAAAGGATCGTCGATGGGGTGTTTTTCATGATCTCTCGAACGATGTATGCGTCGATTTTGAAACCTTTTTTTCGTTTGTGAACGATGTCGAACGCCCCGACCTTTTTGATGGAATTTCGTGAAAGCTGCTACATTCCAAAACATTCAATTTAGAAAATAAACTCAATTCGCAATTTCATCGTTCTTTAAATCATATTATGTTATCCTTTTTTTTCCTTTCTCATACAGTAATGCATTTTCCCAAAATATAGTTGTTTATGAAACCCAAGATAGCGTTTAATCCTTTATTTATGCATTCAACATGCACCTTTTCCTCGAAACTCTGCACCCAAATCGTCGGCAATTTGCCAAGAACTTTTTCCATGCAACTACCGGCAAGTGATTTCCACCCAAAACAACAAGCAGGAAAAAGGGCACGATCATGTTCGAAATGTCACGCAGAGACACGTGGCATTCCCGTCCTTTACTAGTTGTTTCCTTGCCGGGCGGTTTGGTATAATGATTTTTCATGTCGTTTTGTCTTTCGCTATGCCATCGATTATGTTGTAAAGCCGAACACTACCGCAACGAAAAAATACCACCTTGACGAGGAAAACGAAGCGGAAAAGCAAAAGAATCGCATCCCAAAAGGCGGAAGCAAATGGGAAAACGTTGTTGTGGTTAGGAAAATAATAAATAAGCCGATCCAAACACATCGCACCTTCTCCCGGCCACATACGGACTCCTAAAGGTTTCGTTGTAAGAAAATAGGAAATTCGATCAAACAACGACTACATGCTGGGAGAAACAGAATCAAATAAAAAAAAGGACCCGCGCCATGTTAGCCGACCATGGAGCAACCATCATGATGTATCGGAAAAGTCATAGGTTTGGTGTTATTTGCTTTTGGCCAACAAAAACTACTGTGTGGTGTAGAACATGCGCGCCCTAATGGACAGGAACTGGCGCGCGGGTTGGAAACTAAATGGTTGTGTACCATGGAAAAACATTTTCTTCTATGAACCATCACTCAAACCATGCGCGTTTTTGGTGGATTGCAATGGATTAACGTTTAACGAGCGGCATAAATAACGGACGTACAACACACGGACGATTAATATCCTTCACTAAACAATGAGGCTAATAAATCAATCCAATATTGTACCAGCGAAAGAAATTGTAGTGTTTATAAAGCAATTGTACGAAATTACGATAAAAAACGACACCGGAACACTGTGTTACTAAACGGAATGATTATTCAAATTGGTTTGACATTTCGATGGATGACTTTGAAATGTAACCAACAATATGTTAAGATCTTCAAACAAAGCGTAGGGAAAGAACTAAAACACTTTCTATTTATGAATGGCAAATGACTCAAAGAGCAAACAATTCATTGCTTCATTTATTGAACCTCATAAATTATGATTTATATCCTACCATATTTTTCACACGATGACCAGATTTCCATTCATGACCGCGTCGGATCTTTATTGCGCCCATCATCTCAATATCGCGAAGGACCATATCAAAAACTACTTTCCTTTTGGATACCGTAGAGCTCTTTTCCTCTGTCCCTGCCTTCCCATACCTTCCTTCCCGCAGCGACAAAAGTCACTCTGCAGCAGAAGGGCCTTTTCTCGCTCCCATTCATCCACCATCTCATGGAGGTTGAGAAAAATGATCCACCATTAGAGTGCATCAACAGACGAACAGCATCCGTCAATCGGGACCATTGTTTACCTTTTCATCGCACAGTGAGTGTGTGTTTGTCGGTGTGTGGATCCGTGTAATACGCGACGACGAGGGCGCGCATCAATCATCGTTACTAGAGTCAGCATCGAGAAGACGATGGTTGGCTCCAAAGGTGGCCGCTGAGTTGGTACAGCTGGGCGCATGGACATTGAGTATCTCGGGACTCCAAAAAGGTATCCACAGAACCGCTAAACTGAACTGCTTTCGACTCATCCATCGTACAATACTGCTTCCATGTGGTGATTACAATTCGTCGAACACTTTCGCTAAACTTCCGAGTAATATTGTACTGGTTTTAAGTGCTTTCCATGGGAGAAAAGGAGACCCCGATTCGATCAACGAAGCGATGGGTCGCTTCCGCTATCTCGAACCGACGTACGAAGCATTTATGCTGCATGATATCGTCGCTTGTTTTAACTCTGCCCCAAGGCCGAACGAGTGCACATCGTGTAGTTATTTATTTTTCCAAAGATTTATAAATAATACACCCGGAGCCCGGCGTACTCGGGTACTGATGAAACATCGCGGTATTCACATTGGACCAGCCCACGATCCGCACATCTGCTTCCCAAGCAGACTTACTTCTTCCTTCCGATTCGGTGCAGGAAATCAGGATAAAATGGAAACTGCCGTGTCCGTGACAAATCGCCGGTAACCAAAGCCCTCCATTTCTTCATATTTCACCAATCCATCCTTTAGTTCATCGTAAGGTACTGTAAAACACGCAACAAATTCCCTAGCCGAGGTTTACATCTAGAAGAGTCGGTACCTGACGTGAGTAAGCAAACAGCACAGGAAACTCTTCCCTTAGGGCTACGTGGAAATATTGCAAACAAAAAACGAAAGATTTATATCAAATCCAAAATGGGGGAGTTATCTCCCAGCGAATGGTTGCGTCTGTTTGTTTCATGCCTCGATGGGATGCTGAAGTAAAACAATCGAAATAGATAATGTAAAACCATCTTCGGGGAACACGATAATGAGATGCCGATGATGATTATGATGAAGAAGATGATGATGATGATGAATATGGATGTTGATAGGCAATCGGTTGCTATACGCGAGCAAACACACAAGCCGCCTTTTTCATCCCGCATCAAACCTTTGCGTTTGTAAAACTTTCCTTCGAAGTGGAATACACTAACCCCGTGGAGAATACCACGAACTCGACGGACCCCCAAAAAAATATGCCGGTGCTCTATCGGAGCCGCTCAAGGGCCGTTATGATGATGTATATGCTATCACGTTGGAGAATTATGTATCCGGCTATCACGTTCACCGTCAAATAAATCCCCACCCACTTCTAAGCGCCCACACTCCCGAATCATCTTGGATTCCACGTGTGCGTCTCGCCGTGCCCATACTCAGTTCCGCTGCTTCCGAACGCTGACAAATGGCCACATCCGGTCGCCCTTTTACCCAGCACTTGCCTACACTTGAACGGCGCAAGAGAAAGTGAAAGTGGCCCAGGAGTCACACAACCGGGCGTTATTAAGTTCGAATATTGGATATGTCCCATTACGGACTGGCTGAAGGACATCGTCTATAGCAGGAGGACCTTCTGAATGAGATTCTCCGTTTACCCCCGGGCCAATCGATCGATAACTCACACATATGCGACTTTGTGTGTGTGTATGTATTTCATAAGCGAGCAATTTTTGGCAACATTCCAGCCGGGCACAAGCAAACACTTCTGTTCATGCCCTTGACATCGAGGTATAATAATTTCCAAGAAGCTCCCTCGCTTCATGCCTCACCCAGAACATGCCATTAGAGATATTAGATCGAACTGCCCAATCGTTCCGGTGCCAACGCGGGAGACGCATTAGTTATGCAACCTTCACTTCGGCTTCCTTTTTCGGCCAAGTTTGCGGAACGGAAAACTTGAAATCTCTCATAAATAGGCTCATCCTCCCCGTCGGCAGATCTGGGGCGGGGGTTTGTTGTTTATCGAACGCAAAAATATCGATTGCCGTATCGTTCACAGAACATTGGCAGATGAATACTCCAAGCAAAGGTCTTCACTCGCTTTCTTTAAAAATTTTTCTTTCCAAGTGGATTGTGGATCGACCGGGTATTAATAATTCACAACCATTCGGTCCCCACGGAGCTAACCTTTCTTTGAGATATATTTTAAACATTTCGGAAGGACCAGAAAGTCAAAACGAATGCGCTATCATAAATTTTGGGTAGATATACTACTGAATACGTATGCGGAGTTACGCTTTGAAAGACATAAGTCATCATATTATCTGTGCAATAAATAAAGATAAGAATGGGTAATGGAACCATCATTTAACAGAAATGTTTGAACATATGAAAAAGCACACCTTACAGAGTCCCGGGTTGTTTTAGTAATTGAATCGATACGATATCAATCTGCGCTTGCACTCCTGATGCTTTTTCTCACCTCTCTAGGCCTCTGTCCTAGTGAATACAACACCATCAACGTCAGCCAATCTCCAGCCAATCAATCTTCATACTCTCGGCCCGGTACCTTCCAGGAAGGGAGCCCAAGAAGCCACTCAACCGTCGACCCGGCACGCTTCTACCACATAAATCTTTGACCAACGAGCACCCATATTGCCCTCCGAGTACGCCGATCGTATGGCTGATTTTAATCAATCAATTCCGCCCGCGAACGAACGGACACTTTCCATGTTGTTGATATCAAACACCAAACACTCAGCGTCAACCACGACCGCCCCCATGTCATCTGACCCTGTGAAAGTGGGACCCGCTAGGCGCACGCCTCTAGCATCCAATAAACGCGTATAAATATCACACAGCTCTCGTGGGCCGCATGTAAACCGACTCCCGGCTCCAAATCGCGACCCGCAGCAATATCCCGCGTCCCGCGAGCGACAATGGACGCGCCGTAATAAATCATCGCCGATCAATCACTGCTGATTGGCGCGAACGGTACTTCGCTCCGCGATGGCGAAGTGGAATCGCAAGCCGGTCACTTAGAGCTACACAGAGCTCCTACTTCCCCACAGCCTCCCGGTCACTTAGCCGAGTTGGTCATACGATCCCATCCATTGCGGCCAGAAGTGTTACATCAAATGGGACCGAGCGGCCGGGAAAATCAATAACCGATGATCTTTCACTCCGCTACAAGAGCACTTTAATGATGGCTGAATGGGACTTGTAATGGATAAAAATGACGTCTTCGGTGTGATAAATACTAAGGATTCCTGGAATTCCGTGAAATTTGTTGTGCAGAATTCCTATAACAGGACTTTTTATTGCTTGCGAATGTTGAGAATTGTATTCCAGATATCCAATTCACACCAAAGAAAAGTTCAACATTGTCGCGCTGATTTCAATTATTCCCAGAGCTCTGACAAGTTTGCCCAGTTCTGACAGGTTTGGACCAAAAGAACGGAATTCTTTCCTACTGGGATGTCTGAATGCTCAAAGTCTGATACCTAGGGATCACTTTCCCGTTTGAGCCCACCAAGGTTTTCCTACGTCGAACGGTAAATTGGTTCAATTTTCGTGCAAACCACCTCAAAGACTCCCCCGAGTCAGGGGCTCCTGATACTGAACCGTTGGAAACAAGATCGGAACCGGACCGGAGGACCTGCGCGGACCATAAAAGGCATCCTTAGCCGGTCAACGCTACCAAGTCACGATATGGTCGGGCACGATCGGGGGAGACCTCCATCAGGATGGGATGATAAATATCACCGTCCGCGGACGAACTGGAAGGACAGCCAGCACCGATCCGATTCGAGGCTCTCCAGGACGACAAAATCGGTGCTTAATGAGTGCATTGTGGTCGAGTGCTGCCATGTCGTGTGCAGTGATTGGGTTTACTCTTATTTTTTCCGTTCGAACTTGTCCTTCTTTTTCTACTCCGAAACTTGAATCCTTTCCAATTCTCCGTCGGCAATCTATGGGTCCACAGGGGAGACCTCGCGGTTGTGATGCATCAAACACACTCACCGGGACCCGGCCGACAACAACAACGACGCCGACGACGACGACGACGTTCACAATCGCGTGGCCTGGCTTTCCCGCGGCTCGATAATGATGCGCCAAAGAACTCGCGCGCCATCCGCCACTATCCTGTTCCGTCTATCGGACGGACGGGGGCGCTCTATATGGGCAAGAAGCACGGTGCAATGAAAAACGGGCAGCAAATTATCGATCACATGTCCCCGACCGACGCCGCGGAACGCCACGGGAGCCTTTTTCCTCGGGCTCGCCCGTTCGCGGCACGCAACCAACGGTCCGACCCTTCTACCTGAGAGCCCGTGTTCTGGACAGGAATTTCCAAAGCCGGCGGCCGGTGAACGTGAGCCGTCCTTTCCCGGTGACAAACTAAAGGCAAACTAATCATTGTCCGGTAGCTGAGTCATGCTCTAATTTGTATTCACGAACAATGGGTTCTAAACTACCAAACCAAACGGAAACTTGGTTATAAAATTAGAAAGCTCCACTTTGCATCCAATCGTAGACATGCAATATTCATCTTTTATTGGACAACAATAGGGGTCTAATGAACACGTACACACACTTGAGGATTGTTTTCATATAACCAGTCTGTTTAGTAATATGATACGATCTCAAAAATAAATATGATGTTCAAAAAACTATGATGTTTTGAAATCTTCAAACAAATATTGCATTGCTCTCCAAAATATGGCCCAGCCTCTCACGCGTCTCTGTCAACTGTGCATTATGTTTCAAAACGAAATCCTTTTTTGTAAATCGAAAGCACAATGCTTCGATCACGTCGTACATGTCAAACTTAATTGCAGACCAGAATGCACATTTCAGTCCAACTAAGACAGCTACAAAAAGTGCACTCCCATCGCACACTGAACGATAGTCCAATGCTGTTACAAGTTTTTCACTCCAGAATTAGATGAATCAGACTTTGAGCAACGACGGCATTCTTTCCAGCGAAATAACACATCACCTCTGGTAAAGGACGTTCCTATCACGTTCCTGTGGAATTCCACTGACAAAAACTGTCACTAATTGTAGTTTGGAACTGACAATCTAACGAGAAATTCTGGTCTTCAATGCTTGCTTGATGAAGGACGATTTTCTTTTGGGACGAGCGGCGCTTGTACACATCCGGTCCGAATGCTTTTGACGGATAAAAAATCCAATAAAGAATAAGCCTCTTGGAATACAATCTGTCTGCTCCATCGGTCTTTTGTGGTTCTGGAGGGAAAACATGTACGTTGATGAATTATCCAAACTGAACCGCTAAAGGTAGAGAGTGTTAGACATACGTACCGAGAAGAAAATTGTACACAAATTGAGGCTCTTAAAGATAAACAACACTTCCAGCTGTAGTTCCCTTTTTATTGCAAGCCGACATTACTCTAAGCTACTCATCTCATCTCATTGTTCTTGCCTAAACGGCGGAAAGCGAATTCGGCCAGGATTTAGAGCACACCGTCTTTTGTTCATCTCTTTATCGGAACTAAGATCCGCGGCCCCATGTCGAGCAACGTCGATGGCCGAAAGATCCTATCCGGCCGAGGCGGGCTGAGAAGTTTTTGTCAACCACCATAAGTTTAGGTTCCCACGGTGTACAGCCGCGGACATCCCATAATCCTTGGATGCCACAGGCACTCGAAGCCGCATTGTAGTACAGCGAAGCGTTAAGAGAAAGGATGATGTCGGGTATCCATCGATCTCGCACATACACACACACATTCCGGCTGGTTCCATTTCACTTCGGTGTGTACCTTTAGATACGTGCCCGGATGATGGTTCCACAAACGTGTGTGATTTGGAGGAAGTAAAAAATAGTTTAACTCCTGCCCACTTGCTGGCAACAGCTTGCGGTCAGGTATAGAACTGCTCCTAAATCCTGCCATCCTACTGCTGCGGGTGGAAGCTCAATCCGCCTCCATGCAGTTCATCAGAAATGTACATATCAAATGAGACTATCGTCAACCGGTGCCCGATCTGAAGCCTCGTAAGTCCTCGGGCTATCCACAGATGGCGCACCGGGTATCGGCAGTAGCTCACATGCGCCTTTTTCCAACTCCGGGAGGCTGTGGGAGGCATGTTGCGATGTTTTACCTCCGCCCCAACTTTCACCAAACGTTTTTCGACATCACGCCGGCCCGCTTGCTGCCTGCCAGGCCTTAGTTCTCAACACGGCACGTTGCGCTCCACCAACTAACTCTCCCCATGGAGACTCCACAGAGGCTGGTCATCCAATGCTGGGGGTGATATCGATTTACTTTCCGCTGATTAAAATGTTAACATGCGAAAATTCTCCAATAAACTGGCACCGGTGCCTTCAATTCCCTTTCCCTTAGCCTCGACTCTGCGCTCCGCTGGATTGCTATCTCCTGGTGGTTAATTAACGTCGTTCGCTCATGCGGTGCTGATCTATCACTAAAACCATCCCCCACTGAGAGCGAATAGTTGCGTTAAACCGAACCGTTTGCTTCTCACGACCAGAAAAACGATCGGCTAAAGGGACAGTTGATGGGCGTTTGGTTTTAATTATTCTGCGGTTAGAAAACGCCCGATGCGATGTGAGGCGATGATGCATTATGGAGTAGAAAATGCGAACGACGAATTTGTTTGACCCAAAACGTGATTGGATTCGGATGCTGTATATGAGGAGACCTTTTTGAAGAGGGTCTCCATTATTTTGCTTATTCCCAACTGGCCATTTTACTAATTGATTGGGGAATGTTGCTTTTCGAACACACAATCTAATTCACATTCAACAAATACCATTACATTTAGCTTACGTTGTCCAGGTCTTTCGAAAACATGTTTCAATTAATTGGACTACATAAAAATAACTGTTAAATATAGTGCCGTTTGCCCTGAAACATGCTTGTTAATTTAATGAAAACAGAAAAAAATATATTAAAATATTCAACGCGACAGGCGTTCGCGCAACCGGCTGCTTTCGCAATAATTAACGCATTTTTGAATCGAACCCACACGTTTCGTTATGGTAGGCGTTAATGCAACGCGTAGGATGCAACCGTTGCGAATGCAGAAAAGTGTTTTTGTGTTGCTTCGAGGCTACGGGTTCGATTGTAAAAATACAGCCCGAAAAATAATGAAATTGTTTATGGTTTTTGTTTCATCTCATTAAACGTATGTTTTGTAGGAAATGAATTTCCATACAGCCTCAACCACCCACCGAAGGGGTGTGTTTAAATAAAAAATAATAGCTGAGGCTAGCCTACACGCAATTTCTTTTTAAAATATCGGATATCAATATTGCGAATAACACATTGATCATCGCGCTGAAACCATAATTTAAAAACTTATCCAATTTGTATGTTCGTCTGTAGGATAGTTTGGTTCAAATGTGTTTCCATTTTCGAAGCGCGAGTTATTCAAAAGCTGTCACTATAATTCATTGAATCGACCGATTTACATAAAATAACATATCATAGAAACACACGTGAGCAGTAGATAGTATGGAAAACCTAATGATGATTGTACACCCTGTAGCGCTAAACGTGTTAATGAATATTCGATTCATTTAATTTATTGTCTGTTTATGGCACAGAAACAATGGTGTGCAATGGCTTATTCAACAGGTGAATCTCTAATTTACAATCTGATCTGCATAAAACAATATACACACTTGATTACCATCATTCATGATACGGCAAGAAGAAAACAATATTGAAAAATCATTATCCCATTCGAAACAAAGGTAAATTGATATTAAATAATACCCAATGTTTTCATTCGAATCTCGCTCCAAATGTTTCCATACAATTGTTGAAACGACAGCTGCCAAAAACTGCAATTGAAAAGTATTATGACAAATGGAAAACTCATCACTCGAAGAAATTAAAGCAAAGACGATGCAATAAAGCTGCACCGAGGGTGGTAGGCGCCTCGGAAAGCCGGCTCCGAGCCCAAACCTTGCACGTTATGCTGGCGAATGTTTGCAATTATACAGCGAATGAAACGAAAGAAAATGCATCGCCCCTTCTAATGCTGTCAGCTGTCCGTTTACGGTTCGTTTAATTTTGGTACCCCGGTGCAATGATTGTGCGATGGAAGTGCATCTGTGCGGTGTGCACACTACGGGTGGATAATAATCTCCCGAAATGCATATGGCTCGTGTCGAGCTGGGAAAAGCCAAAAAGGGAAATGAAGAATCCGTGCATCCGATTGAAACAAGGTACAACAGGGGTATAATTGAAAACAGGAATAAAGATCCCTTTCTTTTCGTGCCATTCTATCCCTACTCGACCGTAGAGGTATGCACCGTATGCTTCACTTCCAGCATCCTCTGTCTTCATTTTCCTTTTGGATTCAGCTTCTCTTTGCTTTCCTTTCCATTGGCCACAAACCAATATATATCGGCGCGTGCCAGTCTGAGGCGAGGGCAAGGGCTGCATCCGGGTTGCACAGCGGGCAGCTGCAACTGCGTAGGACTCTCGGTTGTGACTTTTAGCGCGTTCATCCGCGAGTGGGAGCCAAATGGTGGCCCCGAGAACCAGTTGCATTTTTTCGGTAGTCCCATGCCCAACGCCCTGTTTTTATTCCATACCACGACTTTCATCATAGGCCCCAAAATCGGTGTCCACAAAACCCATAACGTTAGATGACATGCGCTTTAACATCAAAGCCAAACCTTCACCTCCCGAAAGCGTCGGTTTAAAACATTTGTGTCGTAAAAATATTGATTGGATTATATTTGGTCGAATTGATTTCAGCTCTACGTCCTCACTGGCGGCTTGACCCCGGTGAGTTCCATTTCCACTTGGAACCAATAAAATGTCTCACTACAAACCAATTTTTGAGATTTCGGTTTTACGACACTCCCTTCCATCCACATTTGGTCGAACACATCCGATCGATCCGAACAAAGTGCAATAAATCTTCGAATTAAGAGGTTGAAAAGAAAAAAGCTCAATGCCCACAGTTTTAGCGAGTTTTGGGAATAAAAACCAGAACCAAAACAAAACCCAAAACCCTACCTTCACTCCTGCTGGTTTTAGGTTTTCACATTCGATGCGATTAAAACCGTTAATATGACATCATTTATAGCCCTGGCGTCCGAGTGGCCATGTGGCTGCCAGTGTCCAAAAAACAACACATGGGATATTAAATCACGATCTCCGGGCAGAAATGTGACCCAAGCATGAATTATTGCCACGGGCCCGATTGCTGCAGTTGACAAAAAAACACCATAAAGAACAATAAATTATCCAAAAACTGGTAAAGATAACTTGTATCAGCCTGATGATGGTCACGATGTGATCCGATAAAAGTATTAATTGAATTTTTGTTTGATAGCCCTCAACTTTGAGTGGAATGCAATAAAATAATTACAGACAATTTGAATTAAAGTGTTAAAATGTAGAAAACGTTACGGAAATATATGATAACAATCCTTTTAAGAGAATTCACGCATTAAAAGTCATTATACAAGCGTTCATGTCATTGGTTCTCGGCTTTCGTTTGATACTAGGAAGCAGACGATAATAAAACTTGTTTGCCAATCAATGAAAAGTCAATAAAGTATTAAATCGAATACAAATATTGTTCGAAGAGTAATAACTAGGTTGACCGAAATCTTCTTGTAAGATATTACTATGCCTACTTGTACAAAGTACTACAAAAACCACTCGGGAGGAAAACAAAATAATCATTCCATAAATCACATAATTCATAAATCGGAACCGGGAAACACTGTGTTCGAGTGTCTCGGCGCTGCGACGTTTCGATCCCTCGGGCGAGCTTCCGATGGTGCGAAAGAAGAAGAAGAGAAACTTTCGCAACAACAAAATAACAATAAATACACGTCGTGTTGGAATGACTTCCACCGAGCGGGCTACCGCTGGGAGGAAAAGGCGAAACACAAAAATGTCCTTGCCAACGCAATCATCTTACACCATCCACATCTTATCACTGTCACCGAAGAAACGGGACGCCGTCGTTGGGACGCCGGGGATGATCAACTTTAGAGCAAAACACGAGGCACGTTCGTCGGACGATGTTTTCAGTTTCGAAAAAGAAAACAAATAAATTACATCCACCCGATGAAGCGACGGAGGAAAGCCGTCAGCAAAGGCAGATTCCCACCGTTTAACGAAAATATTTCAGAACGCTTCTCAGAAGATGCTGAAGGTGTCGCAAATCAGCAAACGGTACGTGACATCTTAGCCAAAAAACGAAACTTAGCCAAAGAACGAAATTGTATGATTTGATAACAATAAATGGTGAAAAGAAATGCACCGACGAAGAACCTGGCCAACGTAGAAGATGTTGTTATTTACTCGCCCGCCATCGATAGGCAATTTATTTTTCCAGTATCGAGGACCTCCTCGACCAAAGATGGGCCGAAAATTTAGCCAACCAAACAAACAAACCTCGCAGATCATTAGTTTTATTTCCGGGAAAGCAATCGATCCACTGGAACCTACTGATACCATTTCTGCCGGCTTTTTGGGCCATTTTCCTTGGCAGCTAACCAAATTACGTACTCGATGCTCCTGTTGGAGCATCTTTTCCGCTTCACTTATCTCTCTGCTGCACACCACATACCGTAAGCCGTCCTTGCTATCATCATTAGGACCTTTCATCAGGATCATTACCGGATCCGGCCTAGTAAGACCACCTACGACCGACGCTTCTAGATGATTACGCCTATGGGGTTGTTTTTTCCTTCTGTCCTCGACTACATTCCATATCGGAAGAAGGAAAAAACACCATCCAGCAAGCCGGGAGCTTCCAGAAGATGACCTAGATTCCATCATCAGCTCGAGAAGCGGATGGGAAGGTAACGAAACACAACCAGGAGAAGTGGAAACGACGGTGAGACACAAGTTGCTCACGCTCGAACAAACAATACTTCTTCGGCAAAGCGGATTGTTCCGGCAGGCCGTGAGTAATTGATTGGTGAGCACTACCACAAGGCTAACGAAGCCACGAGCGCCAGGATCATTATTAAGCAATTATCGTTGATTAATGCTTGCAGATTATTCTGTCTATTTTGATTTTTCACCCGGCCCGTTTTCTTTTTTCTTTACGCGATGAAGATTAAATCAATAGCGAACTGACGCAGCCCAAGGATAATGAATCAATTTAAGGATTTTTTTTGCCATATCACTACGAACATCCTTTTGGAGCTTTTCAGCGCTTGCAGGAGTATTTCGTTTTGAATCAAATGCAAAGAACTGAACTCTTGAATTTCTTGAAACCAACATTTTTTGTAGGGTATGTTCGAATTGAAAACAACTCACATAGTTTGATTACACAAATGAAAGAAAATGGTGAGTTCATTGAAAAATATTCGCCCATCCCTTAACAACGTCATCGTGAAACTTTCCCGAATTCAAACACCTTCATGGAGTTCTGTCCGCTCCGGAAAAACTGCCTTCATACATTCATGTAAGAGACCAGGGACGGAACGCTCCTTCCTCGGCCTTTTTGCCGGGAATCGAAAAACAGCATGTCCATCTCCTCCTCCCAAGTACAGCGTGGCATCCCTTTGAAGAAGGATAAAGCAATCATTCGTCCTATCGAACACAAACAATTTATGTTCCACGAATAATCACCCTCAAGTGTTTCGGCAAACGCTCCCGCTTCGAATGTCGAAAACGTTTTTGCTTCTTTCGCTAGCGTTGGTCGTGTTTTTTCGCCATTGTTTTCTCCTCCCAACTGGATTGGCTCAAATTCCTGGCCCGCAGCAACCGTATCGAAGCATCCGCGCGCCTTCGTCCTTTTGTTGCTCACGTTACATCAGCGCGTGCGACGCAAACGCTGCTGCAGCAGTAAAAGACACCTTCCAAAACCACTTACGACCTAAATTTTCCCTCCGTGCACAGGATGGCGCACACTTGCCGGGCGGTGCGGTGCCTCTTTTCCGGTCGGGGTCGGGAAAAATCAGACGCCATCCCCGCGAGGTCGCACCGGTTTTTCCCGAGCCAGCTGGATTTCTCTCACCGTACGGGACGGAAATGTATCGTGCCGATCCGCGGCAGCAGCAGATGTTGCCGGTGAGTTACGAATTTCATCTTATTTCGGGAACGCTGGTAAAATTTCACGAACACGTCTCGTTTCACAAAACGGGATGATATGGTCCATGAAAAATTCGGATGAAATGCTGTTTCAAACCGATACCTTCGTTTTTCCAGAGAAAGAATCATTTTGTTTCCAATATTTTAAGGCTCATAGTGTTTTAAAGCAGCACGAATAGCAGTGTTATAAATAAACAAAACAACCTTCTTTTGAAGAAACTCTTTTTGTTAACAAATTATTTACCCTACCCTGACCATTTTACAACAGCATTTCCACCAGCAAGTGAACGAAAAAGCCTTCATAATTCCACCACGACATTTGGGCACTTCCAAATAGCTCTCGCAGATAGAACAAATTCGAGATCATTGACCCCATTACCGGTCCCGTTCCCGGCCAACCCGGCGGTGTAATTCCAGCTGGGTAATAAAATCTTCCCGTCTTTTCCCGGCGGCACACTTCCCGGCCCGAAAAAGGCTACCGCCGGCCCGAAACCATTCATCTTCCACGTACGGCCCACGGAAAATGGCTCTCGTGCGATCGATCCTGCTTCGAATCGAACCGAATTTTCCACCCTTGTGTACCACCGCTGGCGGGATTTTTAAGGCCCATCACCTCTCTCCTCCCTTCGCGTGTGTCTTAAACCTCCCGCGTGCGAGGACAACGACAAGCACTAGGACGAAACGGTACGGTAGAACAGATTTTCCTATCACTTCCCTGCACGTTCGGCGCTAGCTTTTCTTTTTCCCTTTTCCAAAACACATGCCACACACAACCAGGAGCCGGCGATAGGACAGGATCCTGGCCCTCTGCCACTACTCACCCGATTCGTCCGAATAAAGGACCCTTTTCAAAACCGACCCTTCCGCAACTTTCCCGGCCCAATTCCCCACGGAAGAACGCTACCTTCGGTGGCAAGTAGCTGTAGGGAACCGCCCTAACCATCCCGACATCCCGTTGAACACACGTTTGCAGTTCCTTGTTGCCGCATGTAATACGTGTTGCCCACAGACGGTGATGTTGCTGCAAATAGTTGCTGAAAGCAAAACATTCATCGCCTTTTTCCCCCGGAACCTTCTGGAAGTAGCATAGCCTTAGCTTTGCATGGCCTTTCCTTTTTCCACATGGTGCTGTTGCTTTGCCAGGACAAGGATTGATTTTAGTTTTATCACTACAGCACTCTTTAGAATTGTTGTTTATCTTTTCGTAAAAGGTCTTCGGGGACTCGTTGTCCATTGTTTCGATTCTCTTTGGTTCTTGATCATGCTCGGCCCGGTCCTTTTAGCTGGACCTGAATTCTAGCGCTTTACAGCAGGGCTTCTTTCGGCAGGATTTAGGATTTCACCTGTCACTCTTGGATCCATTTTTAAAGCCCTTTACAGTTGGGATCGGATGGATTATCTTTCTAGAACAGTTGTTGCCATTTTTTGGGATATTTCAGTTCACTTGTTTTACTTCTTGAATCATTCAACTGAAAAACATGATGAAGAGCAATAAATGTCTTTGATAAAAGCAAAACCCCTTAAAAAGGTCAAGTTACCAACTTTTCCATTCGAGTGAATCGTCAACGAAACTGTAGTGCAAGTGCAAAGGCCGTACTGATGAACTCATTAACACTTTCGATCAATAAAACCGTAAAACCAACCTTCCTGATTGCTTCCGCAAAGCCTCCACATCCGCCCGATAGGGTCGTTTCGAACGAGTAAACGAAATCATTAGGTGCTTCAGTGAAGTTGTTTTCTCGACGTTAACTCAAGAAAAACGCACCCCACCCACCCGGGCCTCTACGACTTTTGGCAACGGTTTCCTTCGTCCAATTTCCTCCATCGTCCGTCGAAATGGA
The DNA here is from genome assembly GCA_000441895.2 of Anopheles sinensis. Lineage (NCBI taxonomy): Eukaryota > Metazoa > Arthropoda > Insecta > Diptera > Culicidae > Anopheles > Anopheles sinensis. The sequence goes on from KE524975.1 coordinate 2,355,468, forward strand.
AAACTCAATCAGACACTCTAATCCAATTATTGGAAAAAGCCTCCCTTCCTGAAGGTGACGACTCCTGCCCCGAAGGAGTCCCACTAACTAACACTCTATTTCCGGTCAGGCTGCTGCCGAATCAGCACAATTTCCCCCTGACTGGCGCACAAAACTATCACTCGACAGCGAGTGATGCGGTGAAGCTGTGGCTGGGCTCGGAAAATTACAGCTCCAAAAAGAAGACTGGATAAGACGATGCTTCAAATGAAACGGAAAAGAGATGCCTGGTACTCGTCCATTCCCGGCAAAAGATACCGATTTTATGGACCTGTTTACGGTGGAATGGAAAACCCCCTTGCTTACAATCTCCCAATACGAACTCTTTCAACGGAAGAACAATCAAAACTGTTGTCACATTTCGTACAATGTGCATTAGTTGCCGGGGAGTGAAAACCGTCGGAATCGGAGCCCTTTGGCTCCATTGTTGAAAATTAAGACGACACTCTTTGTGGCCGGAAGACGTTCACCTCGTTGAAAGGAAATCCGAAGTCTGGCAAATGAAATGTCATTCCACTTCATTTTCTGTTTGGCTAGATTCGAGCCAAAAACATGTATTTGCAACGGTGCACAGACATACAGAGAGAGAGATATAACGAACTGCAGCAGTCAACATTAACGTCTTCCATCGTTGGCTCAACGTCTTGAAGGATGGAAAATATACAATTTCGTTATGCCTCCATCCTGTGCCGTTGCAGACATTGACTTTCCTTTACGCGACATTGTAACCCGAGGGCACCGAATGGAGGACAATGAGATGTAAAAAAGGATGATGGAAAATCAGCATGTAACGGAGCAGCTTTCCCAGCAAAGCGACCAAAGTGTGCCAAAAAGGAAATCCTTTTCCGCAGGCGCTCTCCGGAAGCGCTACAAAACGTAATTTCTTTTATTGATTCGGTTTAATTTCCGTCGACTCATCGCGAAAAAGCGAGACGGTTGCTTTCCTTAAAAACACACACACAGCGTTAGACACAAGAGAATTCGCATGTAAAGAAAAAGACCCTTGTTTTGTCGCGGCTTCACGTAAGCGAACGGTAAAATTGGGAACCTTGTAAGTGGAAAACATTAAACTTACGAGTGCTGTTTTATGGCGCCATGGGGAAGGGAAGTGTGAAACGAAGGGAAGGACCTGCTCCTGAAGCAGTTTGTAAATTTTTGGAAAAACTCAATTTTCCCTTCCATACGCTCAAGCGTTCGAGACCACTTACGTGGGGTGCATTCATTATGAATTTTTGCATTTTCCCATTTGGAAACACATACACACACACGAGCAAAGGGCCAATTTATTTCGCATTTTGAATTTGCGCAAACGGAAGTTATGCTGTTGGAGGTTGGGAATACATCCTTCTTTGTGCTGGTGAGTAACGCTACCCGCCCAAAACATTGAAGTCCTCTTGAAAGCACTTCAATAGTGCACCTCTTACCGAGAAGCAATGAAGGGTTAGAGGAACTTAAACTTAGGAATATTCATTTATAGGGCCCTTAAACTTAATTGCTACATTTAGTAGAAACATCGAACCAAGTACTTCAGTGTTTTTTATCACAAGAAACAAAGCGAAGTGCGAAAAAGTAGTTAGGAAAATTTTTTTCCATTGTAGTATTCATCAAGCAACAAAATGAACACAAAGTTTTGAACATAAATTACTTTATGACCGTCAAATTACGTTTTATTGTACCAGTTAAAAATCAATCCTATCAATTACACTCAATTATGAAACAATTATCGCTAAGATGTTTAAATCCTAACAAGCGTTCAACACTTGCTAGTGACAATTGGCCCTTGTTGACGATGGAACCTACTTATAAAACGCCTCGCACATCATCGTCATCATCCTCTCAATCAACATCAACCGCTTCCGTTATTTAAAACATAGTCTTGCTTTATTAACTCTTCCACAGACGATGTGGGATACGACCGGAGTTTAAACGCTCAAAAATAGCCTCTTATTATCCGCTTCATGGAGCCAATATTTTATGAACCTCAAAAGACCCTGTTACGGCTTGGTTTTTGTACGAAGTCACTTTTCTTCGTTCTCGACCACTCTGGTCGTTCAGGAAAAATGAGTAAAAAAGGGAAGAAAACCCTTCCATCCCACTTTCACTACAACTCTCTTCTACATTAACTTTATTAACTCATATCCGCGTGCAGTGGCGTTCCTAGTGAGGCTTTTCACCAGAAAGAAAATGGCTTTCCATCGACCACATGCTACCACCGCTCTGTGCCGGCTTTTCCAGGGCATTTGTTTTACTTACTCTCAACCCCGCGCGTGTCTCAGAACTTGCAATCGTAACAACTTGACTTCTGCACACACACACACACACACACACACACACACACCAGCAAAACCCGACGCGACATAATCAAACAGCTTGCATCCGTCTCACTGCGGAAGGGTAAATAAAAAGGCTATTCTAGATGCGGAAGCGGCGACCAGAGCGCCAGAGCCGGAAGTGTGACCTGCCAAACGCCCAAACGGTGGTGGTTTTCCCCGCAGCGCACGAAAAAGGGGTTTTCGTAAGGCGCAAGGAAGCAAGTGAACTCGGGCTTTTCCTAAAACTCAGACGAAAACCATACGCCCCGGTAGTCCCATGTGTCACAGTGGTGGAGAGGCTGGAGAGCAGGAAAAACAACGACTAAAAGTCTCGAAACAGGATTCCACTTGAGCTGCGGTAGAAGAAAGACCGGGAGGCAAAGGGGCGGGAAAGCTGGGGGAGGAAAAATTTATATTCAAAAGAAAACTTTAGGCGTATTATTCTACCCTGCCGTTCATTCGAGCCCCGTCAAGGTTTATCCTGGTTCTGAAAGGCTTTAGTAGAGGCAGGGAAATGAAGAGGCGAGCGATATGGGATCGGAAAAACAGGAAAAGCGAAAGAGCGAGAAAGAGGGTAGAAAACACCCAGAAGTGGCTTTGAATCCGACGACGTGAATGGAACGGAATGTAACTTCCGCTTGAGGTTGGAAAATTGCCAACGTTTTCCGAGCGATCGAAAGAAACAGACACCGAACCCGGGAACGCAGACGAAAAGCCAACGGAACATCCGCCGATGCGGATACGCGATAAACGTGTGGAACAGCCGAAAGTCCGCAGCGAGACAGGAATGCCAATGGTGACGGGAAAATCGGAAAGGATGTCCCGGCCAGAATGAGGCAGCATTCCCCACGCGGTCGGTCCAAAATTCGTCTTCAAATCGGCTTCCTGGACCGCAAGTTCAGGCGTTATCCGAACACCACCAAACCAGGAAGGAAAACCGCCCGGAAGGACCATCGCCTTCCGACGAACGCGCACGTCACGAATTTTATCTACATCCAACCAGTCAGTCAGGGGGGGTTGAAAAATAGAATCCATCTTGAAAGCGGTAAAAGAGTCGAAGCGCAAGTGGAGAAGAAAATTCGGTCTGCCCTGGGCCGTGCGTGCTGCGACGAGAAAAGCCTATATTTTATTTTTACACCATTAAGGGGACGATAAATGAAGCGTAATCGCAAGCGTATTCTTGAATTTCCCCTCCAAATCTCAAAATTTCCCCTCCAAATCTGTCAAAAAGAATTTTGGCTTTCATACCCTATAATCGCATGCGTAATCTTGTCAAAACGTAAACAAACGAACCGATAGTTCATTCGATCGCGCTTTAATCTAATATTTTACGAAATTCTGTGGTTATTTCGCGTAGTTTGTGTAGTTTAAACAATAAACAACAAAATAATAGCTGTAGCTTCAAACAAATGCTGCAATTTTTTGCCAAATTTTGCTTGCGGATCACCGACCACTAATGATGCAAAACATAAACAAAGCACAGAAATCGCTTGGTCAGAATATTGACGATACACGGTAGATCCGCGATTACGCTTCGTTTACCGTCCCCTTTAGAATAACATCCGGGAGGGCCGAAATTGTCCGCTGGAAAGTGGCCGAAGAAAACGCGACCGGAGTGCAAAAGAGAAACAACAGCAACTTTTTCTCCCCAGACCGAGAAACACAACGTCGGATGAAGATTCGCCTTTTTGGACTTTTTGAGGGGTTTTCCATACTACCTCCGAGAAAGAAAACGAAGCCGCTTCCAGCAACGGGATTTGCGTCTTACGCGGACATCGAAACCATTCCCGGCACCGGAACCTTTATCTTTTAGCGGCTCGTTGTTATCCGTGATTCATAATTTACATAATTTCGGTTCAGTTTTCTGCTTTCTTTGGTTCTTTTTCCTCTTTCTCCTTCTCTATTCACGAGCCCAATTTGATATTCTACTCGCTTAATCCGCACCGTTTCGTCTTCCGTCTCCCTGTCTCCCAAAAGCCGTTCCAACGCATCGGTCGGGTTGTTGTGTGCCTTTTAAAAAAACAGCGTTCCCATTGCGCTTCCGGCAGTCCGGGGGAAGGAAGGATAAAATTAAGAATATCGTACACGGTTCCAGCGAAACCAAATGCAAATCAGCAGGTACCAGCCATCCACGTGGGGGGTTCGGAAAGGAATGTAATGGCGACCCAATTTCTCCAAGCAAAAATGTAACATTGGCAAACACGCACACACACACATAAAGCCCCCACAAAAACAACATGGTTTCCGATTGCGTTTGGATATGGTTCCTTTTTTTATTGTGTTTAATTTTTTACGCTTTTATTGCTGTAGGGAGAGGGGGTCCGATTATGCAAATATTTATGCTGGCAAAAGACAAATTGAATCCGCACGGTTTTGGCCGCCCGGTTTTGGTTTTGCACGCCCGAAGCCAGTGTCCAGGCGCAGGACGCACTCGCCAACATGGCCAACCGATGTAACATATCAATTTGCTGTAAAAGGGTATAATTTTCTGTTCGGAAAGCGGATCGAGCGGCAAAGAAAATCTGGCATGGAACATTATGTTTTATGAAATTGGACAATTTGTCGTTTACTTTGTTGTAAAAAAAATGAGAAGTAAAAGCTAAATTAAATTAAAAATTATATTTGACAAAAGAAAAACATTGAAGAATGCGTAAACGGATGTAAAATTTATTGAACAAAACCACGTATCCTTACGAATCCTTCACTAACTCCATCGGATTGTTGTCCGTCCCTGCAATGCATAATTTCTACGTTTCGAGCTTTGCCCCATTTCCCATGAAAGCCAACACATCATCAACGGCAACAATGGACGTCACAGGATTGACTTCAGTGAAGTGTAACCAACCGAAGTCCGTACATCCTAACCAAACACCCTTGCAAGTTCCGCGCGTTTTGACTTACTCCACCTTCGAGACGCAATATTTCAGCAAAACCCCAACTGACAAAAATCAATGTCCATGAATTTTATGACACCCTGCTATGAAATTTATAGAACGTCACTGGCACACCACCAGCAGAAAAGTGGAGTGCAAAAGCGTCGTGAGCATCTTGCGTGAGCTGTGAATAAATACATAAATTATAGAACCAAACACGATTGGCAAACCAGAGAAAGAATAAAAAAACGCAGTCATAGATTTTCCGCGCGAAGAAACATAAATCAAGCTCTCGTCTCATGGTTGCTGGTTGGTTCGCAAAAAAGGAGTGAAAAAGGAAAGGTCTCCGATTTACTACGAGGTGGCATAAAATTCGAAAGCAATCATTTCGGGGGAAATTGTTTTGCAAAATGTGGGAAAGTAAGGACTGTTCTTCCCGTTTACATCTTCACACATGCAAGTTGGTGTATAGCACCTACAATTTACGACAAAACATAAGTGACAGGTTTTGTTGCTCACATGAGAACCATAAAATTTTCTTCATTCCGATTTTTCATGATCCTACTTAAAGTTGAAGCTTATGAAAATGCAATGCGTTACACTTTTATTGCTGCACCTATTTTCTTTTTTTTTTTAAGCCCAAGCATCACTTCAAGCAGCATTCCCAGTGTCCCCTTTTACTCACCATCACGTGTCACCGGTTACTCAGCACCATAATTACATCGCCCAATAATTGCTTAATTCAATGCGAACCCATTTTTCCACAATTTCCTCCCCCAAAGCTGGGCAGGAAAATACGTTAAACAATCGGCTATAAATAAATTCTACCATACCCACCTTCCGTTCCGTCCCACCTAACCGTCTCTTGATGCAAAAACAATTGTCTCCCTGCAACGCTCAAGACGTTTCTCATGATGGGGTAGAAAGGGAAACTTCTCTCATCCCTTCGGAGGGCACGCCGTCACCGAAAGGGGGAGAAGTTCGCACTCGTTAGGGGAACCACCACGGGGGACTGACCACACCCCGAATGGTTCCAACATTTCGGCTTGAATGATTGCTGCATATCGCCGGAAGAAAAAAGGGATAGGGCCATTGTGGTCGCTCGAATCGAAAGGAATCGCGATCGTGCACTTTCCCACGGAATTACGCTCCCCAAAAACCGACGAAAGTTCGTCTCCGTCGACGACGCCGTTGGCTGGATGAAGATGAAGATAAAACGATAGTGCCTCAAGCTGGCCAACACCCCCCCACACTCCGTCGCCGTTCGATGCCCTAAGGGCCGAGGCCGTAATTAAACTGTCATGAGCGATCAGTTCGGACGGGATGCTCAACCAGTTGTGACAGCCGGAAAGGTGTTAAGATGTCAGCTATATTGGCTGGCGTGCGGACACAAACATACCGTGTGGCGTCTAGCCGGTCTTGGAAGATAGGGATGGAGCCAACCACAGAAGGGACAAGGGTCGGCGGAGTCTGACTTTCTTAGCGGGCGACAGTAATTGTGACAAATGTATTCGATAATAATACGAACCGACAGCAAACGCCGGTGGAGAAAGCTGCGTTTACATAAGTAAGTTATCGGATTTCTTCCAAACGAAATCTGCTCCTCCTTTTTTCTTTTATTTTTCTTCGTTTTTCATTCAACTAAAAGGAAGCTTATTGAGTATTTAAATAAATCATTAAGGATTACGTATTTCTAAATTTATTCACATTGTCTCAAAACAAATATAATCAAATTAATTTTACTTGAAGTAACTTTAGTTATAGTTGAACTAAACATGCCTGTTAAAAAAAAAACTGAACTAAAAACCTCAACGATCGTTTTTTAGCGGCTGACGAAACTTATATCCATAGAAACACGGGCAGTGTTTATTGTTGGCAAACAAATTCAAACGCAACTGTGTAAATTCAAATACTTCTGCTATTGCTGCACTTTGCGTCACACTGGCCCCCTTTTCTGGATGCAATATTTTATTTTTTCTGGTTCCTTACCCCTGTCGCATGTGTATTTAACTGACGTTTTTGTATGTTACTTTCGTCTGGCTGACGTAACCTGTCAAGATACAAACAAATTTACCTTTACAGAAAGGAACGTAATTTTCTTGCAACTCGTTCTTTTTACTTTCCTTCTACAGGACAGGAGTTCGTTGCTATTTTTTTAATGTTAGAGTTCCATCTAACATAATTCCATACGCCAAACATTTTATGCACCACCACTTGACAAGGGTGAAAGAGCGTCGAACTTGTGGAAAAAGACAGCGAAATGGCGCTCTGTGCAACGATAATTACTCGAATTCCGAATTCAAGTCCCGGCTGATGGGGAAAAACCGGTTCCTGACGGTTTACCGCACACATTTTACGATGTTTTTGTGCAGGACTTATTTTTCCTGCTTTGCTTTTACTGAAATCCATTTGCTCCCTTTTGTCCGGATGGATAAGATTTTTATTTCACCTCCTCGTGTACGTTTCCTCCTGGCTCTTCCACCCCGATACAGATTTATCCTTTCCTTCGCTTTCTTCCGTTCGCGTTCTTTCGCGTATAATATCTGTGCCATTACGATCCGGTGCATCTTCTCACGGATCTCACGTAGCATGCCGCGGGAATATGATGGAAAAAAAACCGGCTCTTACTATCATCATCGCGATGACGGATCAGGTAGAAAAAAAAGGGGTTGGTTTTTACAACGGAGTTAAAGGAACAGGAAGTTACGAGCAAACCGAAATATTCCCAATGACTCATCAGGAAACTTGGGGCAGTTTGGTGTATTTTTCTTCCTTTTTTTTACAACGGTTGCACAAATATTTACTTCAAACAGGTTAATTTGATGATAACCTTTATTTTCTCCGGTGGAAACAGCCTCATTAGCTGAGTTAGCACCAATCATGTTCCCCTTAAATGGAAGAATCATGTTTTTTTCATCAACCCTAAAACTGAATGGCTTTCGGTGAAGATCATTAAGTTATTTTTTGTTTCGCAAAGGTTTGTTAAATTGGTCGTCAGTATTTATTTGACTTCTAGAGATAGAGTTTTGAAGATTTGTTCCGTGCGCTGTGTTTATTAATGTTCAACTGGACACTTTAAGAAACACACAAGGCATTAATAGAGTAAACAATTTCTAACAACCTGCTTCTGAAAACAACCGTTTATTTAATTCCCAGACAAATCTTGACAAATCGTCATGATAATTCCATTGTGGAATGTTTCTCCCTGAAGGAATACGGTGACAATCGAGTGTGTCTGGTTCGAAGCCGGGTGAAAAAGAATTTGGAAGACAAGCATCTGATGAACCCCATGGATTGCCTCCACCGGATGGCTTGGAATGCGCTAGAGAGTATGATGTATGTGTTTTCCGACTGCGGAATCGCCTTACCTTCTGCGCCTTGCACATGCCCGTGATGGACTGCAGGTCGTGCGACTGATGGCGATTGTCGCCGATGCACTGGTTGCAGATCGGCAGCTTGCAGCTTATGCAGTACATGGTGAGCGGTTCCGTGTGCTCGCCGCAGATTGACTCCCGCAGCTGGCAGGCGCCCCGAGGCTTCGTGAGACTATGCTTGGCCAGCGGGCCGCGCGCCGGATGACACAGTTCGCGGCAGGCGTCACAGTACCGGATTTCGCACTGCTCGCAGATCACGGTCGCCACCTTGGGCGGCTCGGTTTCGCACATCTGACAGCGGAGGGCCTCCCGCTCGCAGAACCGGTCCACGATCGATTCCATCGCCCGGTAGAGCGGCAGATTGCGGGCGCCAAGCTCGTCGAAGAACACCAGCTTCCGGCAGACGGGGCAGGCGAGCGAGTAGACGGAACCGCCGGCGCCGGACGGCGGGAACAGCAGTCCCTGTAGGTTGGGCGTGCCGGCGTACGAACCGGGCCGCGACGTGCAGCAGATGACGCCCGAGTCCGCCTCACTGAGGATGCTGACCTTGTCCGCCTGGTCCTGGTCGGAGGAGACGCTCTCGGTGGCGCTCGAGCTGCCGGTGCTGACGGACGAGGACGACGACTGGGAGTGTTGCTGGTGGAGGTGGGCGGCAACGGAGACCGAGCCGGCAGCAGCCGGATGACCGCCGACTCCGATGTGCTGCCCGCCCGGTGCCGGACCGTGCCCGCCCGAGGCCGAACCGGAAGCGGTCTGAATGTCCAGGGCGCAGGCCAGACAGAGGGCGTGGTAGCAGGGCAGCAGAACCGGACTCGAGTAGAGCTGCTTGCACACCGGGCAGCGAAGTTCCTCCTCCATGCCTACGGTTCCTGCTGCGGACAGCTCACCGAACTCAACCTTGACAAAACGCACCCGAAGGAAGCGCAGAGAAGCCCGCGGATGGCCACAACCATTCACCGAATTCCTTTTTCCTTTTCAATCACCAGTACTTCCTCGACCGCGAATGCAAATTTTCCACCCCGGGCCCGACCTTCCACACACTTTCACGCCAAACACAATCAAACGAAACACAACGTAACAGAGAGAGGCTCTGTTTTCCTCCGGACAAGGACCTTCAACTCCTTGGCGCACACCTTGGTGTGGTGCGGTGTTGTACGATCAATTTATATGCAAATCTTCTTCCACCGCCCTTTTAGCCTTGTTATCATCGCGAGCACACAATCAAGCACACACACACACAATCACAAACACAAGAACACAATCAAGAACACCTCACCTTGTCGCCGGTAGTAGGCGTACGAATTCACTGGTTCACCTCCTTTTTTCAAACACAAGCACTCGAGACGAAGCTTTTCCACGCACGGCTGGTTTTTCTGCACAACCTTATCAAAGTATGCTTTGCCGTTACAAGCCCTTCCGTTTGTATGCTCTTTTTTTTTGTTATCTTCACGCCAAGACAAGTAGGCCCAATTTTTCCGGTTTCCAGGTCAGGATGGCGAATTTATCCTTGTTTGCTCAAGCACGACTCGGTTCTGTGATGTTTGTTTAACTTGGCACGGTTATCCACTGAAACAAATTTATGTGGAGCTTTTCAAACGGATGTTGTTGTTTATCTTCTTTTCCTTCATTTATTTTTTTCTTCAAATCATTCGAATGTGTGTCAGGTTTGCAACAATCAATCTCTTAATCGTGGTCTTTCCCGGATAACTTCTTATCGCATTGTGTTTCCATATGATACGCACCGATGACCGTTGGAAAATCGGAAGGACGACTCATTTGAATGCACCTTTCACCGAGAAAACATCTGACAACAATCAACTTTCCGTGACACGGGAGAATGCTGTTTCGCAGGTGCAAGTTTTGAATGCACTCCTTCTGCTCCTGCCGCAATCAGTCGGCAACACACACAAACTTGCGCCTACCCGGGTACACACATCACCATGGCAAGGACATAATATGGGCTCATTTTTTTATTATTTTTTTCTCCCTTACTCCTGCTTCCTTTTGCACAATAGAACCAAGCGCACGCGCGCACCAACCCGTTGCTCGAAGCTGCCACACACCGGAACGAATCGATTCGACGCTCACTCTGTCCGCGATTGACCGTTTTGATAAACGTTAGGGCGCTGCGGCAATATCCATCCGTCCGACGGCGTGTCTCTCGTAGCACTGCGCGTCATCGGTCGTTTGCAGCGCGGCTCAACCTCGGCCCGCTGAGATGCATCTTGGCAAGCGTGGTGGCTAAAACGGGTCGGTTATATCTGCCCTTCTTTTGCCGCCCTGCAGCGGCCTAAGGCACGACCGTACGTTCGGGTTTTACATCATTTCACGCACACTGCCTTACGAAATCCGTAAACCCCTAGCGGTGCAAGTCAAAATTTCCTTAATTTCTAATGACAAGTTTCCAAAACTGACTGTATTTGACTTTCCATGATTCCGGTTTCTGGCTAGAGCATGAAAAAGAAAAATATCCCGAATAATTGCAACCACTTGATGCTCAGTCTAAATCGTTTTTAGGAAATCATAGCAACGTAGCAATACTTTTCTATGCCACCTATGCCAACAGTAAGAAAAATATCCTTGCAGTAGCAAGAGCGAGACTCCCGAAAAACCGCGCAAATCCCTTCCACCGAAGGATGCATCTGCTAAAGAAAGTAGGCTTCCCGGTTTTTCACAAGTTAGAAAACTATCCTAGAAGAAAAAATAAATATAAAGAAATGTTAGTTTGGTAAGTCGTTACACAAATTATTGCAGAAATTTAGAAAAAAGGAATCAAATTAATGAAAATGAAGGTAAATTGTTTCTTTTCTGTAACTGTTTTGCTATTTTGTTAGTTTGTAGCGGTTAGGTTTTGTTTAGCCTTATGGCCGTTTTTATAATGATCTGATTCGCGGACATTATATCTATCTTCAATCAAGCCCCCATCAAAACAAGTTCGTCGACCCTTTCTCTACAATAAATGATTATGCTTTACCGTCGTGAAACAATAGCGCCCTCGGAATCCTTCGTACAGAAAAGAAAATAGGTAAAAAAATTATGTTTTCCATTTGGTACACCTTTTCCAACGCCCTGCAGTCCACCGTAAGACGAAAGAGTCATTTAAAATTATGCTCTCTTCCGCCCATCCTCACCTGGTTGGTGCTCCCTCACCTAAGGTACAGCATAAACCTTAGGAGCGTTGTCGTTTCATACCACTTCACCGTTTGCATAAAAAGCCAATAACCGATAAAAATCTGCCCCGTCTAATGAACATATTGTTCACCACGGAGCGGCGGCTGCTGCACAACGAGATCACGGGCGGCCACGGCCACGTTTGGTGTACGTTGCATTCGGAAGCCAAGGGTGCGTTCAACAGTCTCCGGTTTCTCGCGGGACGACAATCTGATTCGAGATTTTGCGGCACCAGATAAGGCGGGCAGTCGCGGAGGGTACCTGCGTCTCTTATAAGAAATGCGACATTCGGCCTGCGCATAAACCGTAGATCACCCAGGTTTCGTTCGGGTAGATGCGTCACATTATTAATGGTCCCGGAGCACCATTTAAGGTGAAATGTCATCATCAGTAGGTACGGGGACGGAATCGGTGCGCGTGGTCAACGTGTTGTACGTGCGCTGAGACGGGATATAAGTCATTTATAATGGCTATATCGTTTGACAGAAACTTGCATCTTGAATGATCTTCCCAAAAGCACACCCAATGCCAGACACTAACCCGACAGGTAGGAAAAATTTGGCCTTTAAAACCAACCCGTTCTCCACGCAATACTGTTTGACTTGGCTACACTATCTTAATTTGTGTGAAAAATATGTTATTTGAAGTACAGCAGTTGAGAGCTCCATAGTATGGAGAGATCATCATGAACGACATAATCTCTACCATTGAACTTCATCGTGTTTGAACAAGCTTAACTAATCAGTGAATCAATCGTTCAGCAAATACCCTTATCACACGCACTTGCACTTGCACTCGATGCACACTCTATGACTCGCCCTATCGCTTAGCTTTCCCTCAGACATTATTTCCCGATAAGATGCGTCGATTACATGCATCAACAACGCGTAAGTTTCGTCCTTCGGTTGCAGCAACAATGTATTTTATTTATTTACTTCGTTCAATCAATGATCTTCAGCTAATATTTACTATACATCGACTAATCATCACGCGATCTATTCCTATCTCCCTAGAAGGTGTGTTGCATTAATGGATTTGATCTGCAAAAATTACTTTACAACATTAATCATTTTTATGCAATTTTTAGATGATCACCAAATACCAAAAAATGACATCGGAGATTTTATATTCTTCATTATTTAATTTCAAAAGCCTAACTAAATGTTTGAATTTTTCAAACTGGTGTTTCACATCTTGTTTGCTAAATTTTATCATAAAGGAAACTTGCAAATATATGGAAAATTGATCAAAACTACCAGCCTTAATAAGGACGAAATTGAACGATAAATCTACAAGACAAGCGAACAAAAATAAATATATCCAAAATTTAATACCAAAGTTTGATTCAATATCAAACGAAGGAAGAAACAGCGAACACATGACGACTCTTGCAAATAACAATTAAAGTTATACTTACAATGTTGCGATTTCAACGACATTGTTTGATGATTGGAATAGTTATTATAATCTCTTGGACGAGCTGGCGATCGCATCAGTCTTCCGGTGGTCCTCGGAGTTACAGGACAATTGTGTTTCTACTGGTATACAGCTTGATGGTATTTCCTGCGGACGATCTTAGTGAATTTTTGTGTGCAAAAAAATGGGACCCCTGCTTGGGTCTAGTTCCGTTTCCCGATGGTTTACCGTAGGATGGCTCTTACTGGCCACTGTTACCCTCCTCTGCACGGTGGACGCATCTCCAGACTCTTCGCAAGGGACTGTGAGGAAGAGAGTTCTCCTCGATCGGACGCCAGTACTTCCGGATAAGGTGCGGCTATTGGCCGAGTGTGGTGCTGGCCAGAACTGCACCCGTACCTGCCCGGAAAACTACGCCCTAGACAGTCGCCAACAGTACTGTCGTCCGAAGCGGCAAGGAAGTTGCCCACCGGGTTATGTACAACGCGCGGTTGGTGGTGGATGCGTTCTGGAGGACATCCAGTGTCCACCAGGAAGCACCCGAGAAGGTTCCCGATGTGTTATCCGTAGCTACAGCTGCCCACCCGGGTATGCTTCGAAGGGAACCAGTTGCGTTCGGGACTCAATCTGCCAGCCCGGGTATCGTTGGGAGAATGGACTTTGCTTTCCGGCCGGGGCGCGTATCTTCTGTCCACCGGGTTACACCGAGCAACGTACCGGGAACTGTGCACCGGCTGCCTGTGCCGATTGTTGTGATTGCCAGGACGAAACGGTGGCCACCATTTGTCCACCAGGGTACAGTAACCATTGGGGCCGTTGCGTGCGGCTTCTGCAAGCCTCACCGGACCTACGGATCAGTTCGGTGATGTACCGGTTGCCAGTGGAATGTCGTGCCACGGGAGAAACGTTCAACGAGGGCCGGTGTGAAGCGTGGAGTGTGGTCGGAAGACCGGCTTGTCGCTCGGGGCATTTCTACAATGGATCCTGCGTAGAAGTCGCCCGATGTCATCGAGGCACTCTGAACAACGTGTGCTCTTGTGAGTTTGAACAGCACTTGGCGGCCACTTGCCCGATCGGGAAACTCCAGGAACAAGTGCCCGGAAGTTGTGTCGTCTCGAAGGTACACTGCAGGCCACCGGGCCGCTTGCGGAATGGGGTTTGTGTGCGAGAGAGCAAAGCACGCTCGACCTGTCCCGAGGGTGTCCCTTTCCAGCGAGAGTACTGCGCGATTGATGTGCCACGGTGCCCTCGAGGCTTCACGCTAGACGATCATGGCCTCTGCAAGAAGATGACCCCATGCCGTATGGATTGTGGACCTTATCAGAAGCACGGAAGCTGGTGTGGACTGACCGCCTCCTGTCCGGAAGGGTACATCCTGAACGACCACGGATACTGCGTGCGGGAAACGGTCCATCCGGCCTACAGTTGTCCGCCGGGGACGAATGAGCACGGTCCGGAGTGCATCAGTGAGACGCCACTGTGTCGATCCAACTATAATTACAATCCGAGTGTTAATCTGTGCGTCCGGTGTGACGAACAACCGATCCAGTGTCCTCGCGGGAACCTCACGGGTGGTAGATGTGAGTGGAGTGAACAGGCATGTCCATCCGGCTACCAGTGGTCGGAGGGAATGTGCATAAAGAGTGGTAACGATTCCCGAAAGTATCGCTGCCGGAAGGGTTATGAGTTCGAAAACCTATGCGTCCACGGAGAGCTAGCCTGTCCGGGAGGACACGAGCTACTGGGTGAGAGTTGCGTCGTTAAGGAGGACGTCCATTGTCCGGATGGGTCCTATCCACTCGACGGTCGTTGTTCGGTGGCCAAGGAGTGTCCGGAACATTTCCAGGCCGGGTCGGATGCTTGTATACGCGAGGTACGTCGACTCATCAATTCAACGCGACCCGTTTGCCCTGGTGGATTCGAGTACGATGGGGAAGTGTGCATAAGTCGGACGACCGTGGAGGCGTCGGTCACCCGCCGCGATGCCATCTGTCCGGAAGGTTATGAACGAAGGTCGGGCGATTGCGTGAGGACAATCCAAACGTTTGCCGTGTGTCCACCGCGCACAATCTACACGGACCGCAACGATCGATGCTACTGTGAGGTGGACCTAATGTGTCCTCATGGGTATGAACGCAGCGGAACGGACTGTACCTTCCGCTCCGCAGGGTACACTCCCTTCGTGAACTTCCTTAATCCATGCTACGGTGCCTTCTGCGCCAACCTGTACTGCCTCAGCCAATGTCTTTCTCCACCGTGTCCTTTTGAACCGTGTGCCGATCATCCGGGAGCTTCGCCAGTTTCCTCATTACCACGTCCTCCCGCCTATGGTCCGGCAAGCTGTCTAACAGGCGGTCAACAGGATTGTCCCCCGCAGGAAGTGATCGGGCTCGTCTGTCCGCCCGGTTACGAGCGGGTCAATAGTTCCTGCTTCGCCTACTACGACAAACGTTGTCCTGATGGGTACGATACGATCGGTGGAAGTCC
The DNA here is from genome assembly GCA_000441895.2 of Anopheles sinensis. Lineage (NCBI taxonomy): Eukaryota > Metazoa > Arthropoda > Insecta > Diptera > Culicidae > Anopheles > Anopheles sinensis. The sequence goes on from KE524975.1 coordinate 2,371,140, forward strand.
CGGAGTGGGCTGTTCCAGAGACGTCATCCTTCATCCCATCTGTCCACCCGGATACACCCGTGATGGAGAAAGCTGCTTCCAAGCGTCCTGTCCTAACGGATTCAAACTGCAGGGAACGACATGTGAGAAGCGGGAGCTCCGATCGCCGAAACCATGCCCACCGGGTTCGGATCTGTTCAGGGGTGCCTGTTACCGGAGATCTGCCTGCCGAAACGGAACTATCGATGGGTCGTATTGTGTGGAGCGTGAGTTCACCCGACCCACCTGCCCGGAAGGATTCGTTCAGCGTTCGGAGGACTGCGCGATCGAGGGTTCTTGTAGCACCGATTCGATCTACATCGATGGAGCGTGTGTCCGATTTACCGAACCAGCGACCTGCCCCGATGGGACGTACCGGTTGGGCAGGCTTTGTGTCTATCCTGATCCTCCCGAGTGCGAAGACACACCGTTTGTTGCCACCGACTGCACTTCGGAGGTTGACGCTCGTGGACGCTGTTGGCGCAGCACGATCCCAGTTTGTGCCAAGGGCTATCAACTATTGGACGATCGATGCGTCAGCTGCCAGACGGAGCAACCAAGTTGTCCGCCTAACATGACCATCCAGAGAAGAGAAGTCTGCGTGGCGGATCGAGTGGTTTGTCGCGAGGGTTACTTCCTGCGTGCCGGCCAGTGTGTGAAGCTGCACGTCGCAAGACCTCGTTGTCCGTCGGAAGAATACGGTCTATGTGGCGGTTTCTGTATCGTAGCGCACACGCACGAGTGCAAGGAATCGGAGTACGCGGCACCAGCGTGTACGAAAGGATTCCAGCATCAGGGCAAGTGTGTCCAGCTTGGCCGATGCGACGCAGAATACACGCTTCTACATGGGGAATGTCATCTGCGAACCTTCGCTGATCCATCGTGCCACGGAAAGGGCACCAGGGTGGGTGCTTTGTGCGTCGGTGGAACACCCCAATGTCCGCCAAACTACGCCCTGATGGGTGGACAATGTTACAGCTGTCTGATAGAAAACGCCCACTGTGCCAGTGGTGCCACGTGTTCGGAAAGCTTCTGCCAGCTAGATGCACCACGCTGTACCACTTCCGGATCGATCTTCGATGGGCAAGTATGCCGACAGCTGACCTCTAATAAACCTTCTTGTCCCGCTGGTACCAACCCGGATCGGTACGACACAAACTTCTGTCACCTGAAGTCCGAGAAGGCCATCTACAACTGCCCCGACGAGTATCACTACCAGAACGGTGTCTGTCTGAAGAAACTCTACAAAACCCCGGCATGTCCGGAAGGCTATAAACTACGGCACGGAGTTTGCTACAAACGTGTCTGCACACGGATGTCCTCCGGTTCTAGCTGTTCCGATGGATTGGCGGTACATGCTGCTAACACCTGCACGCAATGTCTCAATGGAACCACGAGCTCCACCCCGAGTAATGATGACCCGGCAGCTACGCAAGGTACGGTCGATCTGTGCTGCTCGGTATTCTCGCCAAGGATTTGCCAGGCATCGGGACTTTGCCATCATGAGCGCGAAACCATCTGTGGTTCGTTCTGTTTCACGGAGGAAGACAATATCTATCTTACCGTGGCGCACTCGATACAGATCGGATCAAGATGGTACTTGGCCCCACGGCGGATTGATGACGAAGACGACGAAGGATCAGGTGAATCCGGATATAAGGTAGACATCCAGTGGAACTACAATCCACAGTCTAATAGAAATGTTATGGAATGCTCTCGTTGCATTGTCCAGCCGGATGATTGTCCGAAGCATTGCAACACTTACGATTGCCAGGCGGCGGAAGAGGAATGCAATTTTACCGATGCATCCACGTTCTGTGCACAGTATCGAGATGGGAAAATATGCGAAAATATGCGTCTTGGGTAGTTCGATAGTATCGCTAGCAACTATTTTTGTGTGGTAGAGTTTTTTGGCATGGCACAATAAAGAAATTGTAAACCTTTCATTTCGATTTTTAAATTTATTTCATCAAGCTTCACTGGTTTGTCAAACGTGAATTCGAACAACAATTCAAACATGACATGGTGTTTAAGGGTTAAACGTTTCGAAAAAGATCATGCTATCTCATCTTTTCCTTGTGCAAGAACAAGTCAACTAGTTTTACCAGAATCAGTAAAGGAAATTTAAAATTTAACTGACAAAACTGTCAACTAGGTGTTCAAAATTGCTGTATGGCTAAAGGTTGCTTCATACGCGTTTCATCATCCACCATGCAAAAGTGTCAATCTTTGGATGGGACTGTTTCACAAATTGTGTTATTATTTCTCTGTACAATAAAAATTCTTCAGTAAAATAAGCATGCATTTTATTGCTTACATATTCCATGCGTAGGCGTTGTTATTTAGTTTTTATGTGGACAGATATTCGATTTCAGACCTTACTCCTAGATTGACTTTGGCTAGAAGCCGTTGGCAACTGTCTGTCATATGTGTTTCTCGGAAAGCATCATCACTGTTCGCATCGATAGCCGGGGAAACGCAAATTGTGTAGAAGCTAAGCAAACAAATATCCAAAACACGTCTAGATTTTCTGCTTGAATTCATATTCTTTTGATTTGTAAGTACGTAAGTAAGTTGTAAGCAACAGAAACAGTGTGTATAAAGAATGCATCATGACTCACAACCGTGCTCTTGTGTTACAGCCGACCACACCAATAGAAACGCACGATGTCGAGTACTTCGCAGAAACATAGAAATTTTGTCGCCGAACCGATGGGAGAAAAGCCCGTCACAGACCTCGCCGGTGTAGGGGATGTGTTGGGAAAGCGATTGGAAGCGGCAGGATTCGACAGAGCATACACGGTCCTCGGTCAGTACCTCATCCTCAAGAAGGACGCGGAACTGTTTAAGGAATGGATGAAGGATACATGCGGAGCGAACTCGAAGCAGGCGGCCGATTGTTACCAGTGTTTGAGTGATTGGTGTGACGAATTCCTGTAAATAGTTGTAGAGCAATTTTACCACCCTCTCACACTTCCGCTACAATGTAAAACTAGATGGCTTTTAAGAGATTAATATTTGATCGACGGTAAGGTAACAATTGGTCGCACAACTCAGACCTCTCGACATGGATTGAGGTTTGGGGCGTTCGAATAACATTTAAAATACGGACGAATGCATTATTTTGTATCATTATTAAAGTTAAAGTTTCCATAAACTAAGAACATACGATTGACGATTAATCATTTGTATCCGAAATAGAAGATTTCGTCATGTTTTGTTGATAGGCGGTTCTGACGCTTGAACACACATTTGGAAGGGGAAGTTAGGGATGATATGTGAGCAATTCTTGTATTATCGCCAGGATGACACTTTCATAAATATGTTTCGCAACATATTTGGTTCATGTGGTTGAGTTATGTATTACCACCATGTTTCAACAAGCTTTGAGTAATATAATTTATTATTCAACATAATATCACCAGGAAATATAAAAATTAATTTAACAAATCATGTTCAGCATTCAGCTCTCCCACTTTTCGCAACGTTTCAAACTTCAAAAAGCGGGCGAAAACATCATGCAACGCCATCTCTGTCTAGCTACTGCTTCGTACGACTGCCATCCTTCTCATTCGTGGCTCCGCAGCTGATGACCTTGAATTACCGATTCAATGACCGTCAAAAGAGCAAAATAATCGTCAATTACCGATTCCAGAACGATAATTACCGTTTCTAATAGCCATTGGCTCGCATGCGCGTCGGGAAATCATTTTTGTGAGTCATAAACTGCTATTTTGTGAGCGCCAAAAACCAGTTTTACTTGGCTAGACGATTCATTTTCGCCCGTTTCGCCCGTCGGCCATTTTCGCCACACTCGCGACAATGTTCCACAGCAACAAAAGCAAAAAAGCAGGACCGTGAGGTGCACAGTCGAATGGACAGGGAAATTCGTACGGAAAAGAAGTGTCTCTCGATCGTGTAGTGTCGTGCAAAGCAATCGAACAAGAAGTCTGATAAAACAGGTCGGTCGAATGTCGAAGAGTGCGAATAATAATCCCCAGCGTACGGATTAAGGGAAGCTTCTAAAGGGAGAGGCTTTGTGAAAACGATGTGGCGTTTTTTTTCCTACTTCACTGAAGTTTCTCCACTCCCTTTTCCCCGTGGCGCTGATGCTGACGGGTTTAGGAGGGTCGTGAAATCGAATCGGTGGGCGCTGTAGAGAAAGGAAAATTATGAAAGGACTGAAATGTCGGCGACAAAATCATCGACGGAGCTTCAACGGAGTCAAGAAGGGAGAAGCGCCGAGCGATGGATAAGCGCTAGCAAGATTCTCCACAAGAACAAGTTCTTCTTCCGTGTGCCGCAGCAGCAGTAGCAGCGACGATGAAAAGTCGTCCGTGTACCGTCGTCGTGGTGGTGTGTCGTGTTGGATTTAATCGATCACAGAACAGCGAAAATGGTGTGTGGTGTGAACGCAGCAAAATCCCCTGCGAGATGAAATGCTAGGCGACGGTTCTGTTCGGAAGCATTCTAGCTGCACATAACCGGGAGACGGCAGCATACTTACCCCATTCGCGAGGAACCGGGCGCAGAAGTGGTTCTGCACCAACACCATCGACAGAGGTCTAGCTGGTTTTTCTTCCCTCTTTACATTCCTCCGCGCTTGCATAGTTCATGGGGGGGAGGGGGTGTCTCCGTGGCGCTGCTTAAATGGCCCCACCGATATTATGCTCCGTTGCGAATTAAGTTTGTGGAAAAACGACCCCCAAAAAGCGGCCGTGTGTGGTTGTATATGCGCCGATGCGTGAATCGAGTGTGCTTTTCACTCCGGGGAAGGCACCGCTTTTTTGTGTGTGCTGCCTTGTGTGAGACTCGGAAAACTCATTGAAAGAAAACCCTAGCAATTTCGCTTACGCCAGTGTTAGTAGCACTAACCCCCATGGTAGGCCATGATCTATGATGTTTATGATGGCACCACCGTTCATTGACGACGGTCCATTTTGCTCTGGCTTTTCGTGCTTCCATTCGTCTCTGTTATGGTCGCACCGATCATTAAATTAGATTGCACTTTTCTTTATGGAATTTATCAACGATATCATTTCCCAATCGCAGATACGCCACCACCTCTTGAACCGTGACCGCGACGGGGCATTGTGTAATCAAAGGAAACAGCAAACAGCGGTCCAGAGGAGGAGTTTTTTCCTATCGAAGTTTGCCTACGCGCGTGTGTGTGTAAATGTGTAGAAGTTGTGCTGCGCTCTCGAAGTATTCGCAAAATTCACAATTCACCCCCTTGGATGGTGGCCGCCCTTGAAGGAGTAAAATGTTCGATTTTTAAAAATGTCTTTCGCAGTGGAAACCGTTTGAAAAATCATCCACTCTTCGCCAGCGGGTAACTTTGCCATCCCACCCCCTGGGAACAGCAAGCCATGGACTACCCTTATTAGGATTTTTCTGGGGAGAAGAAAGTTGTCATGTACCGGATTCGTAAAACCTGATCAAACATCGTAGGATGCGTATGATGTGGCGAGAAAACTCGTACGATCATCGAAAGCGACATCGACCATTTTTAAACACTTTTCACGCTCGGAAACCCTCGGCTGAACTGCATCCTTGTCATTTGTGGTATAATCAATATTGATCGATGCACTTGCTATGAGTTTTTCCACTTTTGTTCGTCCCATTCGCTTGACGGGAATCTCCATTGCGTTCATGTTTTCATGCTCTGTGACATCGTCAGTGCATTTACTATACTTTTTTCCGTGGAATATTTTTGCCATAGAAACCGTGACGAGAGAAAGAGCACGCGTCACGACGAGCGTGAGAGCGAGCGAGAAAAAAGTTGTGGCGATTGTATTTGGACGTCAAAATGGGACAGGATTATGAATGGTTGTCAAAATATGCGTAACCACCGCAGGCGCGCATCGGAAATCGATTCGCGACGATAATTGTTCCCCAGAACGTGTCGGGTAATCCTTTTAAATGGGTAATTTAATAAAACAGAAAACTTCATCTCATCTATCGTTCCAGTGTGCGTGTGTTTGTACGTGTGAACGAATAATCGTGGACCAGATTGGGTGGGCGGAAGAACCGAGTACAAAGTGAAGTGGTGGTGCACGGCGGCGGAAGCTGTTGCTGTTTAAAGTTGGAAAGATTATAAAAATCAATCAAGCCTTCGTCTAATGCAAGTGGTGAGCCCTTCATCCCAATCAGCTCTCGCTAGCAAAGCGCATCCGGAGGGAGTCCCAGTTTACTACGTGTGAGAAATCGAAGACCTGCTACGGTTGCTTGAATTATCTCCTGCTGTTTCCGAGCAGCGCCGCTACTCCTGGATGGTGGTGGTGCTGTAAAAAGTGTGTGCCCGACCGCCTGTACGTGTGCCCCAGCAGTGTACGGTCGTCAACGTCTTGTGATCCGCGACGATTGCCGGCTTGGAGCAACATTAAAAACTGCCAGTGTGTGCCGTGGTGAGCATAGAAGGTGCGAGCGTGAGCATAGTATGCTCTGAGAAGTTTACACCGCGCCTGCTGCTGCTGCTGCTGGGTGGTTCCTTCCCCAAAACGAGCGGGGCAAAATTCGCCGAGAATACACTACCAGCCCCCGTTTACTGTGCAAAAATTTAAAAGTAGTTTAGTTCGCCCCATAAACCAGGGAAGGTGCGTGACGGGAAGAAAGCAAACGCGCGTGTGTGTGGGATAGTCAAAAGGCGAACAAGAAACGGAGAGCAAGCAAAGGTCCGAATCTTTAAGGTGGTAGTATTGCTTCTTTCCTCCCGTCCGGCTGCTGCTTGCGTGTTTCGACGATTTTCTTTCTTCGCCTTTTTCATGAAATGTCATGAGAATAAACCGAATCGAAGATAGAATGGATGACAACAGTTCGCTCGGTCACCAGAACGGTGGCGGTAGTGGCGTTGGCCAGCTGAGCGGAATCGGCGGAGCGGGGAGCGGCCAGGGCGGCGGCGGTATCGGCGACATGGCCAACAGTGGCGGTGCCGGCAGTGGGCTGGGCGGCAAGGGTGGTGCCGGCGGGGGCGGCGGCAACTGCGACGATCAGAACAACAAAGCGCCGTCCCAGTACTCGATTCCCGGCATACTGCACTTCATCCAGCACGAGTGGGCCCGTTTCGAGCTCGAACGATCGCAGTGGGACGTGGACCGGGCAGAGCTGCAGGTGAGCATAACTAATGGACCATGATGTTCTCCCTCTTTTGCCCTCCCGATCCATAAAACGATGAACGTACAAGATGTCGTGTAATGTGTGCATGCAAACGCAAGACACATCACGTCGATGTTTCCAATGCATTTCCTCGATTCTTGTCCTATTCAAAGAACGCTAGTAATATCTTTTGTAGACTGATTCAGTTAAGGTGCGGACAAAAACTTTTTAAAGGCGTATTAACCCTGTTTTCATAACCGAATGGCTCAAGAACAATAAGTACAGAAGTAGGCCAGGAGAATATGTTATATTCAGATGGTGAGATATAGAATCAACATCATAAATTCGAACCGAAGATGGTTTCCTTTCAATGATTGAGAAGTGAGAAGTAACACGATTTGCGCTTACGTGATAGTGGCACTAATATTAAATTATATTTCTCAACAGCTGCTTTAGCAATGCCTTTAAATCAAGCCCCTCCAATGCTGCACGGTAATCGAAATATAAAAAAGTAGATTACACCTCCGAGGAGCAACGCACAACAATCCACTTGCCAGTGGCAAAGCCGTAGGATTATTGGCAAATGGAGCGAAACCGAAGAAAGCCAGACGCTGCAACGGTCAGGCATGGGGAGCACAACACAAAACGCTAGACAGACGGTTCCGCTCGCCCAAATGCATCGGTACTGGTTGGGTGGAGGTGGAGGCGGCTACGCGGTGCATTACTAGACGCATCCGACTTACCCACACACACATACACAATCAAATGCACTCTTTGAATCTGCGGGTTTGAACCTTCTTTAAGGGAGGGATGGCGCGAACCAGACCAGAGTCCGATGGTGATGTGGATACATTCCGCGAACGCTCAACTCTTCCCCTCGAGAGCCTTTGTTTCTCTGTCCTGTGGTGGAAAGAAAAAAAAGTTAAGCAATGGAGGAGAGAGGGTGGGGGGGAGGTCATGGCACGACCGTGGCATTAATGTCGTCCCGCTGGGTGTTTGCTCCTTTGCGCGAGATCCGCGGTGAACCATCGGTTGGAAATTAAACTTTTATTCCGGAAGTTTTTCCACACGGACGAGGGCCGAGGACGGGATCAAACGAGCGGAGGGGACACACTGTACTTCCGCTATTATACTACTGAGGGCCCCAAGGCATAACCAACCCTTTGTGTACTGTGGTCCTCCTTGGAAAAGATTCTTGTGGCCATTTGTTTGAACGGCACAACGGATGACTTTTTTCCTTTCGTGACATTATTGACAGCCGAAGTTGTTTGAACCGTCCTTTAATCGATCACATCGCCGGCTTCCCTTTTGCAGTGTGGTGATAACCGTCCTCCGGCAAAGCCTTTTATGCAAACGCGCTCCGGAGCCGCCGGGCCAACGCGTCACCACCAAGTTCGGTACGTGATGTAATTAAATGTCCATTCTCACCAAGAAGTTACGCAACAAGTTCGATAAGCGACGTGCGGCCAACCTCGGAAATCGGTGGGAGAGACTTTCCACTCAACATTCTATTTGCTTTAAGGCTGAGGAGGCATTTTCTCCGCCCTCTGTCCCCCCGCGGGGCATCCTTTTTCGCTCAATCACCCATCCGCAACCTGTTTCACAACGAACGAATTCGCTCGGAACAACAAACGGGCGAGTGTTGCAGGTGGATTTTTACCTACTCTAGTAACTTTGAGACGTTTCAAGTATGCTCACAAGGAGATGGGGCGAGTATATGGTTTTATATGCTGCCCGTTTGCCCAAGTCCCCCCGGTTTGGTGGTGAAAACGGAGCTCGAAAGCGTCAAGAAATTAGGCACCATATCGCGTAACCGGTTTTATGACTTTTCGCTGAATTTCGGTGCGCTCAATGCGTGACCCATTCATGAGTTTGGCTTGCTGTGAAGATGGAACCGCAAAGGCCGCAGAGTGGTTCGCTATTTTGGACACCCACACCCAGCCCAAAGTCTCCAGTGCGCGTTTGTTGCCATTTTTAATTAGCTCTACGCAGCTACTATCCGACGGACCGAGTGAGATTATCGGCTTCACCCCCGTAAATACCCGAAGGGGCAACATTTTCATATCCGTTTGCGGCAAATTGATTAAACATTGTAGATTGGTGTAAATTGGAGATGAAAGTGACATTTGCCTACACCAGGGTTTTTAGTACTCAAACCAATTGGAGCGATTGTCCTTTTTTTCAATGGATCTCACCAGTATCATAGCAAAAGATGGTGATACGCTGCAAATTTATGCTACGTGGGCGAAAGGTTCCGTTGTTTCAGCGATCGGATGGCCTCAAAGGAGATAAGATTGAAAGCGTGTTTGGCGAACAACCGGTGACATCGGCTTTGGGGTGTATGTGTGTGTGTTTGCAGACGAGTTTATTGATAATTCCCACTAACGGGTGTGCTAAAAGTACATTGCACATCATTCCTCTCTTCCCAAGGCAGGCCCATTTTTCCTTCCTCCCCAAGGCAGGCCCATTTTTCCTTCCTCCCTCAGTATCATATGTCGAGGGTAATTTGTTACAGAGGGCCACCTTCTATCCTTGGCCCCAAACGGAACGTGTGTCCGATCGATAATCCTCGATAAGCTGCCAGCTTTTCTTCCCCCCCATCCCTCCCTATTGCAGGGAGAAAACCGGTTCGGAATCCCCCTTTCGAGCCCATGCAGCAACACACACCCTTATCGTCTCGAGCAGGAATGTGTGTATACTATTTCCCATTAGCTAACATTTGACTCTATGTTGGCTCGCGTGTTTTCTTTTTGCTAACGCACCCCTTAATTTCTCTAGCTGCGTGTACTCCTCCCAGAAGGGGTGTTGGGTTTTTTTTCAACATGTTGACCTGTTACCACCCGATAGAGAATCGTCGCCCCCTTTTTCTCCTCGGGGTGTGCGATACACCAAAGCTCGCAAGGTCATTCAAGGCTGTGAAGTGGTGGCCTGTGAATGTGTCGATGCTGTTGCACGCGGTGTATGTGTGTCTGTGTGTGAGGGGCTACTTGGGAAATTAAAGGGCTTTAGCGTAGTTTACCGTAGTAGGTAGTACGCGAACAGAGTACACACAGATCTTGTGAGGGAGGGGAGGAGTTCGAAGCGCTGGACTATCATCGCCTTATCAGCGAATTGCGCGCGACTGCCTGTCACGTAACGGGCAACATGTTGTTCAAACATTACCTCGCATTACCAACCGATCCCCAAGCAAAGGAATGACTTCATTCGTTTAACTGCTTGTGGCTGAAGGCGGGCGTATTTGTTGACAGGGCAAGGCTTTGGATGGAATGAGTTGCGTTTGTCTTTTTCATTCGGTTTCGTGCAAAAAATTATTAATGTTCTTTACTGTTCTTTTCAACATAAAAGTAAAGAAGTTTTTGAAAAATATACCCGACAATTTGTTGTTGCAGAATACACCAAATAACCTGACTTGAATTTAGAAGAATAGTTATGTGAGTTGATCTTTTCCCTTAGCTTCACTTCAATAAACGTACCTCAGATAAGTTAGTTTCACTATTAAATTTGACATTATTAATCTTGTTATACAGTATTAGTTTCATGCTCAAAGCAAATATTCCCTTTACCACTCAACAGTCGATCCATAAACCAACCGGCAACGTAACTAAATAACTAGCCGAAGCGCACGGGATTATTTCAAAACAAACCGTCATAAAATAACGATTAGTACAAACCATCACTCTCCTTTCTCCCCCTCTCCCTCTCCCTCTCCCTCTTGTTCGGTGTGATGCAAATATTTACATCACATCACCACCAACGGAAGAAAGTGCCTCGGAAGGGAGGGGAGTGGGATGCGGTAATAACGCGCGCGCTGGGTCTATAATAGCCAACCAGTCCGGGGCACACAAACACCAACCCACGAGGGGGGAGGATGTTGACAGGATTGGATTAAATTTATTAATTTAAACAATCATCCCGACGCGACGAAGCTCGCGATGCATCGCAACGCAGCTCAGGAAGAGACTTTTGCGAGATGATGGCCATCAACTCTGCACCAAACATATCGTCCCTGTCAACGTGACTGGAGTGAAGGACATCAGTAGAGTGGAGAGGGACAGTTTGTTCATCGGCTTTGGCTTTGGTTGCCAATGTCCCCGAACAATTTCTCCATTAAGGCCTCTTGAAAGATAATCATCCTTATATTTAGTACAGGACAAAATCTACACAAGTTCCTCGTTTCGAATGTATTAATTAGTAGCTTTGGTTCTTTTCCTTTTTACTTTCCAATCAATAGAATATTGCATCGAGTAAAAATAAATACCATCGCTCATCGATGCAAATTATTAATTGGCACGTATCCTGCCTGTGACCTAGTTACTGGATTCTATTGCTAGCACCCAATTAAAATGTGCCTTTCGTTTTAGATCCTCCACTGTTCCACCATGATGGGAAGGTGTCAAGCGATATGCACCTCGTAATGGTGAACCCCCCGTCTCCTCCACGATGGGAAAAACCGGGTGTTCATGTTGCCTGTTGTATGATGTTGTGTACTTGGTTGTTTGTAGATATAAATCTAGTTAAGTTGCTAGCCACCGGATGGAGTGCCTTTTGTCGCAAGCTTCCGGTTTCGGTCGAAGTCCTCACGAACGTTTGTGAGCCCGTCTTGGTTTAGGCTTTCCCGCAACTTCCTTCAGAAGAAAGCAACACATCTCTCGAGAACTCCTTAAAATAGCTCGCTACCTTACCTTCCCTTCCGCTGGGTCCGAAAGACGGTTCTCGCTACCCATTCCGTGTTCTCTTTCCATGCCAACGCGCGACGTCGTTATTGGTTGGACCGGTTGGGAACGAAAATCTCATTAGCGTGTTTGTGCTAATAACACCTCCACCGTGCACGAGCTAAGCCGGCTCCTTACGTGTGCCGTGTTCCCATTTATGGCCTGGCGAACCCTTTTCGAGAGCACTGTTCCTTTCAACTTCGTTGGCAGAGACTGCGGCTCAAATGACCTACTCCGAGGCGAATATGTGCTGAGTAGCAACAGAGGAACCCAGTTTCGTGGCCATTCTGTCGAGGGAAAAAAGCGCGCCCCACAGTCGCAGGGAAAGTCTGCCCGGAAAAAAAGAGTAACATATCAATTCTAAGCATTCACCACATTTTTTTTTGTCGTTTTCGTTCGGTGCAACAAACATGTTTCTGTTTTCCCGAAGCAAACTGCATCCGGTATTCTCTTCTCCGGTGGAAGCATCATTGATCGGTCGAGTGTGTATCAATGAAAATGGGAATGGCGAATACCGAGACATGGGGGAAAAATCGATTCTCCGAAACACACGGACCTTGAAAGTAAAATAACAAGCTACTAACACCCGGAGGAGGATGGTGGCTTCTGGCGTTGCTAGGTCGCTCTGGAATGGATGACGGAATTGTGCACGATTTCCGGCCGATAAAATCTCAACGGGTGAAAAGAATGAAGGTGGGATTTGAGGTTTCCAGTTTTGTTTTCCTTCGTTTGCACATCGGAATTTTCCCAACACCCCCATGTGTTGGCTTCTATCCCTTTCCGACGGTGGGAAAATGTAGAGCATGATGTAGAATTAATGCTCCGGCACCGATGATGACGATGGTTGTTTGCGGCAAACATTAATCGATTGCACGTTAATATAGTATTTCTGACGAATCATCGACCTGTAATGAAACATTGGTGAGGCTATTTCCATGCGCGGTTCGTGATATAAATAGTATACGGGTGCTACTGTTGGCGCTGGAGAATAACAGCATGAGCTTTCCTTTCGTCCCCTGACAAGTTACTCAAGTGAGTCACATAAGTCAGTACAATACATTTCTAGTACTGGGAATAGTAAGTAATATTTTGGTTTTAACGCCTTAAAACCAGATTCAACAAACTTAAAAGTAATTCGAAACAATCAGTAATAACTATGTGAATTGACATGAAATATTAAATAGGGATTAGAAAATAAAGTCCCCATAAGGATTTAAATCTTAAGGAAGGATTTCAGTCCCAAATAGAGATTCGCATCCCGAAAGAATGAATGAGTCATTGAAAGAGTTACTCGTTTCCATAGTGACTTAAATCCTAATGAGAAATTCGCATCCCTGCTTAAGATCTTCTAAATCTCTTTGTCGACTAGTAACTAGCAAGGAAAGACAAGAATCCCTGGTTTGGTACTCGAATTTCTCCTGGAGATTCAAATCGCAAAAGAGTTACGAAAACTGCCTGTAATGATTTTAATTCATCAGTATGATTCTCACTCATGCTTACTCATTACCCACAACACTTATGTTTCTCTTTAACAACAGAGTGCAAAGAAGAAATTTTCCTTCCAACGGAATGCTTACAATTTTCCATAAAAACTTTACCATCCTGTGCACGTTGCTTGCTTGATCTTTCATCTGGCATTTATTGTTAGTCCGCTAGGCTTATCCAACCTCTTTTTCTTCCATCGTTTAGACGCATAGCTGGAGATCATACTAACAAGCCTTTTCACCTTCGTGCACAGACACAGGTGCCTTTGGAGGAACTTTGTGCTGGAGGAGAAAAAATCCACCTCGTGCGTAACAACAAACTTTTCCCTTCTGGGGATCCACTCCTCCCCACGGTCCACCTGCACCTGTGGACGGCCCTGGCTGCATATCAAAGAGTTCCATGCCCCGTGCACGAGGAAAAGTTACAAGCACGTTTTGCCGTCGAGAAGTGGAAAAGTTTAGCTTTCATTCTCCTAAGCATATGGCCGAGTAAGAAACGCGGTCACAACGTCCTTTCACACTTGAAGCCGGTACAGATGACAGACGGTAGCCTTAGTCCTCGGGTGCTTAGGAGGAGCCGTAAGAGAGCACCGGGTGCTCCCGGAGTTGGGGAAGACATAAATCTGTGGACGTGGCAATAGTGAAACGAAACAGTTGCAGCCCTGTTTACAAGAGGGAAATTTGTGTTTGTACTACATTAACAAGATTCGTGTGCTCTCCACGTGATGATACACCGAGGAGACGAGGGTGCGGGGTTTTTAGTCTTTACTCGGAGTGTTTACAATTGCCCTGCACTACTCCTCGGGGATTGTTTTCTCGGTGCTATACAGGTTTCACAAAAGATGGTGCAGGGAAAGGTCGGCTAGAGAAAAACTTCTTGAACTGTTTCCAATGAAGAAATCTGCATATGACGTTTGATTCTTTATAACTTTAAACTGTTTTTGGCAGCATCATACAGAACTTACTCTCCGTCCAAGATAGATGGGCCGCATTTAGTTCATTAAAATGAAAGATGATCGAATCGGTGGTGCGCAGAAAAGAGCGAAGGTCCTAATGGTAGTGGCAATATAATATGACGGTTCTGGCGCTCGTAAATTTAGATCAGCTCACCAAAACACGGTCTAGGCGCTCTCGGATGTGAAAGTAGACCAGGTCGTATGTCATTTTTGCGCTTCCTCGTATGAGCAATCTAGCCGAACACCACAAGGAGGGACCACCTGTGCGTACTTATAATTATGACGGGCCTTGGATGTTACCACCATGAGGGATTGAAACGGTTAGCATATGGTTTCAAATATCCATCGTTAGGTTTTGTTTGATTTGGTCTTCCCTACTTTTGATATTGAACCTAAGTTCTGGAAATTCTTCTCCTAGGTTTTTGGAATTCGTTTCTCCGGCATTCAGTTGAATTGTTTATTCGTCTGTCTTTTTGCATAAACAGCATTCCGTTGAACCTTCTCTGCTCTTCGAAGAAAGTTTGAAGTGAATGTGAACAAAACTCGCCCTTTTTGCCAAACGTTCGTGTTGCGTTCTTTGGCTCCGGCTCCCCAAAAACCGGTAGGCCCCAAGGGGGAAAGGACTATGTAAACCATTACGTTTATCATGGTTGCTCGAAGTCACTCCTCGGGGCTCTTGCCACATGCACGCTTTTGACCTTTAACCATCTGTGGCCGTCGTTTTCGTTCTGTCAAGATCAAACGGCAGGATTTCAATTGAATTGAATTTGTTCGTCGGCATGTTTTGGAATGGTGGAGTTGCTTTTCAAGCATGACAAACACAGTTTAATGTTTATTCTAGTATTTCCGATTGCGAAAGGTCGAGAGTGTCGATTGGGATGGTATCATGGGTATGTTTGACTGATGCCTGTAAAGCAGATAAATAATGCATATGAAAGAATCAAATTCATCCGTTGAAGCAAAAAGACATTGTGGAAAAATCCATTTGTTTGCAAGTAGGAAATTTAAATTCTATCATCTTGCTTATAACAAGCCAGTTGATTTGCTCCAAAACTGTTGGTCTTAGGAATCGAATACGGAATAGAGTCTTATACAATGTGCCGTAACGTTTTAACAATTGTTACTGCCTTATACATTAGCCTCCTCCATTGGACAACCAGGCAGGCGGTAGTTCGATTAAAGAGCTTGTCTTTCTCCCCACTTTCGCCAAAGTGTTCCACAGATGTTGCAGGCCACCGTGCGCCACAAAATAGTAAACAAAGTTTGCTCAACCTACACTTGTACACGATCAATGCATACCGCGCATAACATCATCATCATCATCGTCATCGAAACTCGCGTTCAAAGGAAAGGAAACTCCCCAGCACTCGTGGGGATGGCATAGCATTAGAAACGCACCCCTGTCTCTCTGTTCGTGTGAATGTGAGGTGGGGTGGTAAAACAAATCGGTTGGTTGGGGGATGTAGATCGCAAAGATCGTCCCTTCCTTTACCACGCGGTGGAGAAACGGATTGATTGTTTATTCTCCCTCTATTTCTGGCCTAATGAACACACAACTTTCCGGGATGAACCTAATTTCCCGCCGGGGGGTCGGAATGGGGTGGGACGAGAAGGGGACAGTGTGTGGCGCGGGCATTTCTTGTATTGGTCGTTAAATGCTGATGCAAAAATTGTCAAACAAATAAACGGATATTATTTATGATCGCAATTTGTACCACAAATAATCATCACTCGTAATGTGTTGTTGGAAGGATGAAGTATTAACTGGAGAAAATAAAATAGTTGTTTGCTCATGATAATTATATTGATTCTTATTTTATACTCCATATTGTTGGAGGTTCATGTGGGTAATTTTTTTGTGTTTCTTCATTATGCATTCTAAGCTTTACGTTCGCCTCAATTTTTCTTTGTATCTCTCGCTCTGATTAGAATTTCCAGGATATAAGCTCCCGTAAATCCCGGTTTCGACCACACAGGAGAAATGTGTCATTTCCGCATTTTCGATGCGCCCACCATGCGACACACAAGCTCATAAGGAAACGAGAAACGAGTCGAGTTTCCATCTGTATTTCGGTTGAAGTTAATTTTAAAAAGCAGTTGTGGAGGCGCTCAAAAACCCTCCGTGTGCATCCAAATGAGTGGGGAAGCAGTGTGGATTATTTATTTTTATCTCGTCGACACCAACACCTCCACCGCGAAGGGGGGGAGGAAGGGGTGGTGTGGGATGGCGTCTTCTTCCGGCGCCTCTCGCGCGCGATTGTGTCTAAAATTATAGACTACACTCTCACCATCGTTGTCGTCGAGTCCGGCCGTGTTTGTGTGCGGCAACGACGGAAACTTGCAAGAGGAACCGTCGGGGTGTATTCGGAGTGGATGAAGGTGTTAAAGGTGTCTATGTTCGATGAGTTTCTGTTTCATTTTTGTTTCATGCTCGGTCGTCCCCCCGCGGATCAAATCTGCATCCACCCGGGGGTGTGTTGTGCGAAAGAGAAAGGAAGGCAACATAAGCCCTCCCCGAGGCGAGGAAGGGATGTGTTGTAGGACAAGTTCGTACACTTTTCAATATCACGGTCATGACGCTCGCCCTCTCCTCGTTGTTGCGGATGCTAATTTGCTACCCCGGAGAGGTGGAGGCAACCAGTCAAATGTCATCCCGTCGACCTGGTGATGCTGGACGTGGAGATGTTTTTCGAGCGAATTGTCCTCGTCGACGGACGTGCACACGATTCGATGAAAGCAGCGTACATGTGGAGTCAGCAGTCGTTGCTCTCTGCCGCGAATAAAAGGAAGGATGTAGGACAGGTTTTGATCGTGTCCAATAAAGCAGTGATTGTCGTGAGACTGGAAATGATTTACGGCAGAAGGAATATGCTGTAACATAGTGATGGCTAAAGGTGCTCAAATAAGCAGCATTTAGTATTAAGTATATCTTAACCATTATCTCCTAGAACGAGATTTTATATAACTCAGATAAAAAATTAAAGAAGATTAAAACATATCTATAAAACTTTTAAACAAAACGCGGAAGGATTTTTGTAAATCTTTCAGTTTTGAGTGAGGGACATCGTTTTAAGGAAACCATTTTGATGTTACTTCATTTGCCCACAATTTTATTTCAATGATCTTGGCAACTCACTAATATAAAATAATACTAAATACTTAAGAGATTTTGGGATTATTGGAAACAATTGAACGTAATCGTTTTACAATTCCGCCAATCAATCTCATAATGATACATCGTTGATTTTTTCACCTTTCATTGCGGTTTGTGTTAGATTTCCTTTTTCACATCCCAACGAAAGTGAACCGAAAGAAACAGTGATGGGAAAGCTGCCGGCCGGTGAAAAGTTTTCACTAAAAATCACCTCCCACACATTCACAGAGCCCACCCTTCAATTGGGGTGGGTCGTGTATTCGAACCCCTTATCATCATTCGTTAATCATCCCACAATCAACGCATCATTAGATAGCGATATCCCGGGTGAAACGGAGGGAGAGAAAAAAAATGGTGAGGTGGTGGGGGATGCAGGTGGGCGTTGAAGAAACATCGATGAACCGTGCATTTTGATTTGAAAAGCAGCTGACGAAAAGATGAAAGTGAACCTCGGAGGGGGAGTCTTGATCGGCTGGACATTGGCGTCCTCGCGGGAAATCGATGGAGGAGGATTATCGCTTACGCAAATTTCCCCTCCCAACTCTTCATTCCCCCTCTTTTTCCACCCTGGGTTTATCGACGCTTTTCTTTGTCTTCAACGCACCATCAGCGTAATCATCATTATCATCATCGCCAACATCGATTGGCTGAGATTTTTACGGTTTACCGATAAGGATCGATCCGGCGTCAAATCCGCAGTCGACGTTGGCCGTAATCGGACCGGATTTACTACTCTCCCCCCACTATCCCCTCCTCCTTCAGTTCCCTTGCACGCACCATCCGAACACATAGTGTTGTGTTTTATGGATTAAGTAAGTTACGCATGCACGAAAGGAGGCAAATTGTCGGTTCGTTTACGAACGGCTTAGCGTGGCGTGTTATCTCTAATGAAGTCGTGTGCGTTATTTTATTGACGACGAAAGGAAAGAAGAAAGGAATCCCATCTGTTTGATTATTCGAATGCGTTGCGTCGTTGCGGCTACAAGAGAGAAGGAAACAGTTTTCTGAAGACATTTGTCCGCAAAGAGACTATTAATTTGGGCGATTTCATTGAGTGTTTCGCACATTCTCAAAAAGTACCAATAAAAACCGACCTAATCGTTCGCATTCCATGAATGTGTTTTTATTTCTGGACTGTTCTTATCAACCGAACAAAAAGAAACGCCAAACTGTGGAGAGTGTCTTTCATCAAAGAAAAGCAATTAAGGTTCCAAATATGGCTTTAAGCATGGAACCGGCGGTTAGACAATTGAGATCTAACTTATTTTCATTGGAAAACCGTACCGGTGCAGCTCCTGGCTGTGACTCGTTGTTGACAAGTCCTGCGATAAGGAACATCCTTGACCATCCGGAGTGGAAAGAGAGATCGAATCCCATCCCACGCGATAAAAGTTTCACATACAAGTTGACAACGCCATGCTGTCAGGTACAGTTTCGACCGCATGTTGACACTCTGCTACACGATACAAGAAAACTAGGAAAATGCTTCCCTGCGATTGTTTGTGGAAAAAGAGAACAACAGAAACAGAAAAACAATACTCAACCACAAGAAAGCGGGTTGATAGGAGATGGTGAAGGAAAGGCAAGGAGTCGCTGGACAACGCAATAGGCGAAAGTGGTTCCGCGGACACATCATACCCCTCCACCCTTTCCCGCTCCCACCACCCACTCTTTGATTCGCGAATGATAATGATGATGATGATGATGGTGATGAGTGGCTTATGTTTATTCAATGTTTCACTGCCAAAAGCTTTCTGCTTGTGTAGTGGTGGTGGGCGGTGGCCTCCCTGTTGTGTGTTTGTTGCCGTTGTTGGTACACACCTTCCCTGTTCCCTTTCCCACCCATCCATCCACCCCCCGGGGCGTTGTTTGTGTTGTGGAAAATGGGCATAGTCTTTTGTCGATGCAACAATCCGCCCCGAACCGCGGACGGAAAGGGCAGGCGTTGTTGTTTTCTGTTGTGAGCTTTTCACGTTGTCGAACACAACTTCTTCCTCTGCACGACTCCAGAGAAGCGATTTTCCGCGTGGTAGGTTTCGCACCAAAAACCAACACTCCACGTGAAAAGAAGGAGCCATATTTTACGTAAATGATACAAATTTTCCTGCGTGTGTGTGTGTGAGCCTCTTTTCGCGTGTCCTTTCGAACGATGTTGAAGTTCTTCTGTGAATGTATTTTCGGACTTGTGTTGCGTATTGTTGTGCCTGCGGTTGATGAATGGCGTGTTTAGTTGAGTGTGTAACACGAACATCACAACTGTGTGTCTTGGTAGTTAGTTGACTTCCTGTGTCATGGACAACCGCCTGACGCCCACATCGCGCAACGGTGGCCAAGCGATAAAGGAAGGTAATGTGAACCGTCACCGTCGTAACCGTATCCCGAAACCATTAACCATTTGTGGCCCAAATCGTAAATACGCAAATATGATCGATCGCGAAAGCTAAGCTAAAGTAAGGCCAGAATGGTGGAATGGTGTGAAAATTGAACACCACCCACTTTTGGTGGACTTTGTCGTAGCATATAGAATATCATAGAAGGTCGATAGAGTCGACATTTTTGTGGTGGAGCATTGTGTTTTACTTCTTCGTTTGAAACCCGGTATTTTCAATCTTCATCAATCATGCCCACTCAATCTATAAAAGTATCTTAATTTAGATGCAAAATAACATGTAGCAGGGAAATTGAAATTTCCCCCGTAGGTACAAAACAAAGGAAACACACAAAACATGTGTCAACGTCACGCTCCACCAGGGAGTTCTTTTTTCCAAAGCTTGTTTCCTTCTCGGTATCGGGAACTGAAATTTAATTATCGTAATAAAAAGAGACATTGCCCATTCCATCGTAATAGAAAAAAAAACAGACCGCAACCAAAATAACTCCTACGCCACGGGAGACCATAGCCGTGGGAAAACAAGCGGAAAAGCTTTCTTTGGCGCGCGTTTTCTTCAGTGTTGGTTGTGTGGTGTTTGGAATGAGGTTCACTGTTGAGGTTTTATTTTCTCCTCTCCAAAAATTCTGAACAACCACCCTGTGTTTAGTGACGCCTTTTTCCGATAGAGCGTTGTAGTGCTGACGATAAAAAGAAGGAAAACAACTCGAAGCGTGGTGGTGTAGTTCAGATCGATGGAAAACGTTTCCCGGGGACACACAAACCCCGGCAAAAGGCAATAATCGGCGTGAACGGGATCGATCGACCTCTCCTGGGTCGAGAGGTTCGACCAGGTGTGGTTTTGGGGGGTGGTGGGTGGTAGGATGAGGCCTAAGGATCAAGTGTCACGCAGGAGCGTTTTTCGCAGTGGTTATTAAATTTGAGTTGATGGAAAGATGAAACGATAGCACGCGGC
Organism: Anopheles sinensis; assembly: GCA_000441895.2. NCBI lineage: Eukaryota > Metazoa > Arthropoda > Insecta > Diptera > Culicidae > Anopheles > Anopheles sinensis. Next base: position 2,391,903 of record KE524975.1, read on the forward strand.
CAAGCCAAACATCAACTCGTCCTTTTATCGGAAGCGAAGAGAGCAGAAAAAATAACGGCGATTATTATATTTTGTTTGCATTCATGCTTGCATTTCGTAGCACTTGTGGTAAATTAATATCCCATTCGAGCGAGTTTTATCCGTTTCTATTAAAAGAAAATAAACTTACGAATTTGGTGGAAGATCAAATGAAAATATAATCCTTATGTAACTATTTTCAGCGTGAGTTGCTTAAAAAACTGTGTGACGGATCACTTTGCATAGAAGCAATCCAATCTAGTTGGCATTGAGTTTTCGGTCAACACATCACGTCTTTTTATACACTCCCACAAGTGGATTCTATGATTTCATCTTACAATCTTTCTTGTAAATCTTCTGAAAAGACGTTGTATTTAAAACTCAACTTCCTCTTACTTTCCACGTCACGCGTTGCTCCATTTGAAACAAACTCTCGAAACAATGGGATGGTTTTGTTTTCTAAACATCAAAAAAGGGTACGAAGATGAAGTTGTGCACGTTCCACCACCAGGGTAATGTGTGGCCCTAATTGCAACAAAACACGCTCGTGACAGTTCCACCATCGCGTTTCGCGTGAGATGGGGCTTCCAATTAAAATCAGCGCACCCCAAAACCCTCCACCCCGGGATGGCAATGGGGAAAATTTCACATTCTGCCAGCCTTTCTTTCGTCGATTGTTGCTGATCTTTCCCGTTTTCTTCTCGTCTCTCTTTGTAGGCAAAAATCGCTGTACTGGTGGGCGAACGTAAGGGTCAGGAATCCCTCAAGTCTGACCTGATCCGGCGCATTAAGATGCTAGAGTATGCTCTCAAACAGGAACGAGCCAAATTCCATCGGTTAAAGTACGGCGTCGATCCGCCGATGAACGACATCAAACCGCCGACCGACGAGCCAGGAATTGGAACAGAAGTAGCTCCCGGTGAGTAGAGTTGGATGTGGTGTGGTCTTTGGGATCGTGCCTCTTTATCATAACCTTCCTTCACCACCGCAGATCCGGAGGTACCGTACAGTTCCGTGTCGAACATAACTTGGCGGCAGGGCCGGCTGCTGCTGCGTCAGTATTTGCAAGAGATCGGCTACACCGACACAATCATCGACATCCGCTCGAACCGGGTTCGCTCGCTGCTCGGGCTGAACAACAACAGCGAACAGGAGGAGAACCTCAGCCCGAACGTCAACGGTGGCACGGAGTCGAACAAGCGTGCCAGCGAGTCTCAAGGTGAGTCTTCCGGAAACGCATCGAAAACAAATCGATTGGAAATTAGTTGGCCCAACATCGACTCTCAAACTGTCATCGATCGTCTCCTTCCAGGACGCCGAACGCCGGCCAAGAAACCGTCGTCCGTAACCGAAGCGATGATACTGGACTCGGAGGCGGCGGTCATCGCCAACTTTGAGTTTCTGGCCCGGGAGGACGTGGAGATGTCCGACGATGACGATGTCTCGGACGAGATCGACGTGGTCGGCGACAGCGAGGACACGGACATGAAGACGACAAAACGGAAAGCCAAAGGAAGCACTTTGAACGACGGTATGCTACTTTTTTTTCTTCTCTCAGTTCAAGAAACATCGATTCAAACGTATACATTACACGTAGGGACATCTCGCCCCCCTTGGGGCAACGCTATCCTTCAAAATGTTAACATGGGGTTTTCTGTTCGTTCTCTTTTTCCCGCTCCACCTGCCGGAACTACGCCACTCGTTGCTTTACGGAACACCAGATATCGATGCCGAAACTGATGAAGTAATCAATGAGTTAAATCCACTAACAGAAGGTGAGGATGTTATTATGGAAGACAGTAACAAAATCGGCTCTGGAGATGATCTGTATGTTGGTGAGTGATGGACAGTTTCCTTCTCGCGGACGCCGTCGGTTCGGGAATCGTTCAAAAAATCGATTTACATCTCGCTTAGAACGGAATCTCGCGTGTGATGCCGGCCTTATATGCGCAAAGCTCATCCTTCCATTTCCATCCGCTTACGGTGCACCGCTGCATTTCGCTTTGCAAGAAGCAGCTTCAGTATTTCACAATTAAATTGCCAATTAGTGTCCAAGGGTTGGCAAAAACCCTTGTTGATTACGTCCAGCGCACTTCTGAATTGAAAATTTTAGCAAGAGAACAAACAAAACCGACCAAAGAGAGGAAAATGTTTACTAGTAACTGTTTAAATGAATTTGTTTTCCAGATTGAATTCTAACGTTTCGATTGTTGTTCATAAAAATGTAACCCATACTTATAACTCGAATTGTGTCATCGTCTTTGATTGTTTTCGACCATCCGTTCTCGTGCATGAATATTTTATTGGTTGGATAACAAACTTGCACCTAAAGACAATTTTAAAAACAGAACATGAGCCAATCGGAGTACATACGTAAAAACGATTCCCGACGACAGTGTATTCGTTTCTCGTTCACCTCAGCATCCGATCATCTTCCATCCGTCGTGGCACTTTGTGTTTATACAATCGCGGTTTTGTTGATACATACTCACCACCACCGGGCGGGCGGTCGCTTTCGCATATTTCGGGCAACGGGGGGATGAAAAGTGCCTTTGTTGAAGATTACGCTGTGTACTAATTTTTTCCTTCCTGTTTGTTTCTCGTTTCGTTTCGTGTGGTTTCGTTTCCGTTTTTTGTCATTGTAGGATACAACAAAACCGGAATGCCACGTCATCCAACGATACCGGGCATCGGAAACGACGAAGAGGTGGATTCGTCCCTCGGCGAGCTGGCCCAGCTGACGGTGAACAATGAGACCGAGTCGCCGTACGACGTGTCCAACTCGAAGGAGCCATACCGCAAGACGTGGAACGCCAAGTACACGCTCCGCTCGCACTTCGACGGCGTCCGGGCGCTGGCGTTCCACCCGCAGGAACCGGTCCTGATCACTGCCTCCGAGGACCACACGCTCAAGCTGTGGAATCTGCAGAAAACTGTGCCAGCGAAGAAGTCTGCTAGTCTCGACGTGGAACCGCTGTACACGTTCCGCTCGCATAACGGCCCGGTGCTGTGCCTCGCCATGTCGGCCACCGGCGAACAGTGCTACTCGGGCGGGCTGGACGGTGCAATCAACTGCTGGAACCTGCCGAGCTCCAACATTGACCCGTACGACAGCTACGACCCGGAGGTGATGCGTTGCACGATCGACGGCCACACCGACGCCGTCTGGGGGCTGTCGGTGAACCACGCCAAGAACACGCTCGTCTCGTGCTCGGCGGACGGCACGGTGAAGCTGTGGTCGCCATCCGGTAAGATACCGACCAACAGCACCACCTTCACGTCCGAAACGGAGGGCATCCCGACGTCGGTCGACTTCGTGAAGGACCAGATCGATCGCATCGTGGTCGCGTACAGCAGCACCCACTGCATCATCTACGACACCGAGACCGGCAAGCAGGTGGTGAAGCTCGAGGCCAGCAACGAGATGTCCGGCAACCTCGGGAAGCACATCAACAAGGTGATCAGCCATCCGACGCTGCCGCTCACGATCACGGCGCACGAGGATCGTCACATCCGCTTCTGGGACAACGCCACCGGTTCGCTGGTGCACTCGATGGTCGCGCATCTGGACGCGGTCACCAGCCTGGCGATCGATGCGCACGGACTCTACCTGCTGTCCGGTTCGCACGACTGCTCGATCCGCCTCTGGCACATGGACAACAAGACGTGCGTCCAGGAGATTACCGCGCACCGGAAAAAGTTCGACGAAAGCATACTGGACGTCGCGTTCCATCCCTCGAAACCGTTCATCGCCAGTGCTGGCGCTGACGCAATCGCAAAGGTGTTCGTTTAAAGGGGCGAAAGCAAAAAAAAAGGGAAAAAGCAAACACACACACACACGAGAGAAAACAGGAGCGCGGCGGCGGCGATGAGGGACACTTGGTGGTGGTCGCTTAAATGGCGCTCCGTTTCCCCCGTCCTCCGGACCGGACATCGTTGTTTCAATGTCGCGCCTCTGCTCTGGCTTCAATTGAGGGCTTTTTGTTTTTCAATTTCACTCTGATCCTATCCATACTAATTCCGGCGCCCCCGGTTAACGGATCACGGCTGGAACTGCTATGCTTGCTTATTTCCACCTTGAATGGTTTCCCAACCTCCCCCCATCTACTTCACACACACACACAAACCTAAGGCCGGTGATGATGGTATGACGGAAGTGTTGTTATTCCTAGGGGAAAGAGTGCTCGATGACGATGAGATTTTTAACCGGATCATTACCGCAAGTCAAAAGGAAGGAAGATTGTCGCGTAGGTTAAAAGTTCCGGAATGCGAGAGAAAGATACCCGTGCGGGAAAGATAAGGTTAGACACGCGGTAAAAACAAATGAAGATAAGCGAATCGAGTAAGTTTAGTAAAATATATTATTAATAATTCACACCTAAACTCACTGATACACAAACAAACACAATGTGCGGACAACACACCAAAACGAGAAAAGGGACGGCTGTCCCACAGAAGGTAGCGGCTATATTTTTGGCGTCGGGTTTGGCGGGGGCACTTCTTTGGCGTTTGTCTCCGTTTTCCCCCCTTTCAGCGTACTGTTATTAGTATGGCGGAGAATCGTGTGAAAAATGTAGCTAAACTTCGTTTTTCCACACCATAACATTTTTGGCCATCGATAAGCATGAAAAACCGGTCAATGCTTCAAAGCAATAGAATGGTTATTCGGAGTTAGGGTTTTTAACGTGTTAATTCCTCGTTGCTTATGTTGATGTGCAAACGTTCGTATATTCAAATGTATGTCAATGTAAAAAACTATTATTTAGATCATAATTAGGTCTGGTAGCGCACGTTGAGATGAGTTATTCCGTTTAGCGATAGTTGCATTAATTTTCTTTTCCATCAAATTGAATAAAACTTGACGACTTGAGATCATTAGTTTAGAGAAGATGGATTCTACAACTACATGTGAAAGATCATTTTTCTAATGGTTAAATGTTTTTACTAACCAACGTCGTAATTCAAGAGCACGGAATATTCACGGTCAAATCCTTGAGATGGTTTGGCATGACATTTTACTTTAATCTGGCCATCCTTGAAACCATCCGGCATCCAGCCGGAATGGCAGGAAAACAATTGAACAAATACAATGTAAGCAGAGGAAAAATCAACAATAGGAAACGGTTTAATTCGTGTAAAAAAAATCAAATCATTTGGTGAAAGCCGAGAACAGCATTTCGTGAGTTTTATAGCACTGAGATAAGATGGCCCTACCTCTCGAGCTGCCACGGAAAGTACACAAACACCCGCACCCTGTTGCTTGTGAAGAGATTTAAAATAAATTTTGAGATTCAATTTCAAGCTGCGCTGTGTGTGTGTAGGAAATGCGCTTCTGTGCAAATGAATGTACCACCCATTAGACCGACCGCTATGTGTGTTCGGACATTATGTTGAGCTTTCATTTTCAGCTTCCCTTTTTTACTTTCGCTGATACACTCTGTCTGCTCTGTCTGTGCCAGCAAAATGAAACAAAAAAGCATTCGTCCTTACTCTGGTCCTCACAGTTCACAAGTGGAAGATAGGAAAACGGAAATGGTGCCGATAAGAGTGTAGTAGGTCAGGAAAGGCGAAAAACTGGACAGAAGAGGAAAATCACCATCACCGCGAACATTATAAGCTTCGGTACCAGGAGAAGCAAATCGAATTATGGTAGGAAGCAGCATATTACGAAGGCGAGAATAGATACACAAGTCCTAAGAGATGTAATCTTATATTTAGGCAAAGTATGAAATGAATCAAACGGACGGGAAGCAAGGAAGCGATGACCATAGGAAACAGGTTAAAATCATATTAAGATATTGACGCGTAATGCCACCCGAAGAAGTGCATACTAGAATTACTGAACCCCCGATGCCTGCAAATCCCAACCAGCTCTACTATTGGCTACACAACACTACTTCTACTACTTACACACGCCGATGCTGGCCCGTCCATTTGGCTGGATGTCCAATCTGTTCATCGGACGTCGAAAAATGGGAGGGAATCAGGGTGTAGAGATTATCTATCATCTGACCCTGTGAAACTGCCCCGAACATTCACTCGGATCAAACGAAAGTGTTGATGACGCAAAGATGATTAAAAACTCCTTTCACGCTCCATGCGCAATGCGAGAATGAATGGTGATCAAAGGTAGGCAAACGCGAAACAAACAAAACAAGAAAAAGAAGAAGAAGGGATTGACGGGACAGAATATCCCTTCAGTGAAGTAGTAGAACAACAGAGTAGTGTTGCGAAACAAAACAAAAAAAAATGATATATGAAAATTGTATTTATTTTACTCAACTCTCATCAAAGAAAAACGAAAAATATGTTGTTAAAGATTTTGATTTATTAATAAAGTGTAGAGTAATTATGATTTCAATTGATTTGTTGTTATTTTCTCCTCCGAGTTTTTGGTTTGTACGTTTCGTTTCGTCTGCTTTTGTGTTTTCCACAGTCTACAATTGTGGGGGTGGTTTTTCATTTAATTCTAAAATTTTGCGTTATGATAAAAAGAATGTTAGTATTTTTATTTCTTTTTGTAGGGGCTACAATTTCGACGCTGGTCGTTGAAATATGCTAATCGCGCCTTTGCACCAAAATCCTAAAAAACAAAAAAAACGCACAACAGCTTAGTCCTCTCATTGTGGTAGCAAACGGGGATGGAAAAGGTTCCGATGTCATGTGGCGCTTAACGTTAGTGGATACAAAAAACTAAAACCCGGTTGATTACGTCGGTGGTTGTTCGTTGAGGGAGTTGGAATGGAAATCGTTTAGAAAACTTTCCTCAATCCCACTCTCGTACAGATCCTAGTGCACCGGGCGGGTAACAAAAACAAGAAAATAGCAATACAATTTTATACAATCGCAGCAAACGGGGGAATCGAAATGGCATGGCGAAGCGAAGCGAAGTTGAGCACAAAGTAAAGCTGTCTAGGAGGGATGTTTATGGTAGGAAATTAAGCCACTAGCAACAAACTGCGAAATATTACGACCGAATATTGTATCCAATGCTTTCGTTGCTCCGGACAGCTGGGGGGAGTTTTTGGCGAAAAATCATGGTTTCCACCGTCACCAACATACACCTTAATCTGTTTTACCAGCGGCCACTGGCCGAAAGAACGATAAAATGAAAACAAATTAAAAGAGCTTATGTTAATATTACAACCGATCTCTATGGCAACACTTTCGTTTACATTTGAAACGTATGTTTTACAACTGCCATCAGTCAACCACGTGAGATGTACCGCCTTTGAATCGGCTGACGACGCAGACGATGTAAGGATGCGACGATGCTGTTAGCTTCTTCTTCAATAGCACGTGAACAAAAAGAATGTTCCGTTTTGCGTGTGTTTCGATAAAAAATAGCGAGTCGTTGTGCAATCACTGTCGCGCCTAGGGCCTAGGTGAATGAATTTAAAATCCACCATGTTTCCATGGGATGCTTCCGCTGTGTTTGTAGATATTGGAAATTACGAAGAAACAAAAAAAGTAAGCAACAAAAAACCGAGTTAGTGGAAGTGGCAAGGAAAGGCAACAAATAACTAAAACATATAGAAACTCGTACTCGAACTGTAGTATTTCAAGCGTACTGTAACATTGTAACCGACACCTGATCATAGCAAAATGACCCAATAAGAATATTCTCAACAAATACAAGACGAAACAAAAACCAAACTCATAATTAAACTCCGTTGTAGCATAAACAGATCTAACTTGGAGTGTTATGTTGCCAACCTAATTATTTTTAGTTTTTTTTTGCTAAAAAAGTCCATTAATACAGAAGCAATAGAATATGTTTTATTTTATGTTTTTGGTCGATTTAGATTCGAACGCGTAAAGCGTACCGTACGCACCAACTATGGCAGATAGAAAGACTTACTTCTGAAATACAGCTAACCATGAAACGTGGTAAAAATAACAAAAAGTATGACATTTATAAGGCTCTGTAGTAACCATAATAGATACACGATTTACAAAATGAGAATCTTTTCGCAAACAAAAAAAAATGCAAAATAAAAGCATTTCGCAGGACAAGCAGCGTCACGTGGACACTTATTGTCAACGACGAGTAGAAAAGGTTAGATGAATACAAGAAACACACAAACAAAAAAAGTCGTTACGATAATAAATAGTTATAAACTTTGATATGAATAAAATTCAATGCATTGCAGAATTGTAGTTTATTTTAAAATATATACCTTACGCGAGAGGTAAGGTCATATTGTAAGGGTGGAAAGTTAAAAACCGGTGAACAGAGCAACAAAATCCTATGAAATTCACTAACCAACAACAACAGCAATCTAAATCCACAGAAAGCAACATGTTGCCTACAGTGAAACTTAACATACAAAAGGAGATTAAAATTCCTTTTAACAAATGCACAAAAAAGCGGACGAACAAAATATAATGCTGTGCCGGAAAAATTAACAAAACCAGAGAGAATAACAAACAATGAATTTCAGCTGAAACACGTTGGACAGTGGACCAGAATTGACTTTCGTATCGTTCCATTGGAAAGGTGGTTAGCAAAGAAGCCATTTAAAAACATCTCATGTTCGTTAGACTTTAAACAAAACAAAGGATCTGGAAACGCAAACACGTGTGCCGGGTGGATCCTTCCGGTCGAAAACGGATTGTAGCGAATCCAAGTTCACCTTAACCGTGAGACTAGCATGCAAATAGGACACTATTATATTTCACATTCACTTCAACATACACCATATATTGCAAAACACTGTAGCAAATATCTGCAAACCATTACCCGTCGAAGGATAATAACCGCAAGTTGCATCAACCGCCCAACAAACATCTTTCTCAAGAGACAAAATAATTAGTACCATCGCGCCATTGCTATGCACCCTGGCCCGACCACAAGATATAATGATGTAAGTCCGCATAATGAGCCACCAGCAAACCAGCATTGCGTGAAAGTTCGAAAAGTTGGTTGAACGAGGCTAATGAAAGCAGATCGCTAAAAAAAGAAAAAAATTCGGCAATGATAATAACGTGATCAATCCGAAGGCCGATCGCGGAATGGAGGGAAACATTCACAAAACATACCGTAACGGATAATTGTGTTTTACCTGTAATATATTGTATCTAAATGAGACATGTACTAATAATTGCTAAATGATAAACGTATGAGAAAAAAAACAACAACAAACAGAACAAAGAATGTAGAGGGACATAGTTATTAATCTAAAATTAAAAATTAGAACAAAACAACCGAACAAAAAAGGGAAGAGGTAGGCAACATCTTATAAATAACCAACTACGGGAAAACTAGGACGTGGAGGAAGTAGTTAACGGAAAAGGACGGATGGTAATATAGACACAAAACCATTACAACATTAACGATCCATCGGTTCATCTAAACTAAAGCACATTAAGCAGTTCGGAACCATCATAAGAGAAAGAAAAACAGCACAATACACCCTACGAACCAAGAACGACACAACAGAATACACCTAAACACAATAAAAAAAGATACTTGTCGGCGAAGTACTGGGAAGAAAGGTACTAGACAACGGAACATACAACAGGAGAACAGCAAGATAGCAAAGGGATAAGCAAGAAAGGAACGTGGTCAAACGTCCGACTGAAGAACGCGAGTTGTTGATAAAAGCTTACAAGCAAAGAAAACAATACAAAACGAAGATCATAAGCAAGCAGGAGGTGGCGAAAGTTCTCTTCGTGTTACGAACGAAGCAAAAAAAAAATGCAGCTGAAAAGGGAAAATGCTGATAATGACATTAAATTTATTAAAGTTTAAATAAATGGACTAAAATCAAACCCAAACCGTTGGTGCGTTCGTTTTGATTTAAGCCAAGACCGTGACTTTTAAAATTCTCGTATATGCATATATTTTTGCTCCCGTGGGACAACGTTCTATGGGTTTAATGTGTTATATACAAACAATTAATACAATCCTTTCTTCCCGCCAGACCTATCCTTTTCAAGCTGCTGTTCCCCATCTTAAATTGCTAAGCAAAGCCTACCTAGACGTTTCCTTCGATATACAACAGAGTTTGTTTGATTGAGAGGGAAAGATAAGAAACAGGAAAATAAAATCCTACCAAGCCAACGCCACCTACACGAAATAGTGTTGGTTGGTGGTGAAATGAGAAAGATCGCAGTACGCAAAGAAGCTTCGAGTTTGGTCTCCTACGCCAGGAAAATGACGAAGAAGATGAAAAACAGTATCAAAACGCCAAAGATTTTGATCATCAGCCAGCGGTTTTTCGTGACGGACTGGAAGTACTTCAGGATTTCCCCGTGCGCGGCTTCCACGTTTAATTCGACGTCCTGCAGGTTGCTATCGATCCGCTCGACCATCTCTTCCTGTTCCTTCACCATGTGCGCGAGCTGCTGAAAGATTCCACCGAGCTCGACGATCGTACTCTCGATGTTTTGCATCGTTTCCGCCCGCTCCTGCACGTAACTGTCCGATTCATCGTACAGTACGAGTTGCTGCTGTTGCTGCAAAAGGGGAGCCCGTTCGGAACCGGAACCACCCGATGCCGACCCGGAGCCCATGTCGATGCAGACCTGATCTTGCTGTTCCTGCAGCAAGAGACTTCCTTGCGTTGACCCTCGCATCGTCGACGGAGGCAGTCCACCGGTCATCGGACCTTGGCTGAACTGTAGAATAGGGCGGGAAGTGGAAAGCCCGTGTAAATTTCCTCCCGCTTCTCGGTCCTCTATGTCGCATAGTTACCTGATCACGGCGAGTTTTTTGCTGCTTCAAATTTTCCGTTCGCACCTCCAGCACCTGCTTGAAGTCGGAACTCATGTTGGCCAGCTTGGCCTGCAGCGCAACGACCATGTTGGAGGAATGTGACAGCAAATGTTTGCCGTTGGTGGACTTTCGTTGCGATTTCGACACTTCCTGTAGACGGGCAATCTGTTGGTTGAGTGAGTTGAGATCACCTTTGATGATGTACGTAAGTTCCTGAATTTCCGCCGGCCGATCATCGAAAAGGGTCTTTTTCTTTGCCACTAAAAAGCAAAACAAATACGTTTAACAACCATTCTAGTGTTCCGCAGGATTATATCACTTACATAAAGTCAATTTCTCCAGTTTTGTATACGTGCTGGCAATGTTCTTGCCTATGTGCTTGGCAATCATCATAAACTCGGCATAGCTCTGCATGTGTTTCGCTTTCCGCGGATCTTTCAAGTTCACTGCCCGCTGAATGTTCCGGCCTTGCAGCGAGCGGATCGCACTGGCGAACTCACCGGATCGATCACGCGCCGTCATCGTGAATTCCGGCACTAGGTTTTCCTTGCCGAAAAGATCGTCGTCGTCGTCGTCGTCGTCGCCGTAGGGCGCAGCAGCAACGTAGCCGTTGTTGGAATGGCCCCAAAATCCGCCGCCCTGATGCTGATTGCCGACCGCTTTCTGCTGTGGATCGTTCCAGGCGTTACGCGGTTCTGGTTTCGTCGGAGTCGGTGCAACGGAGGCAAAGATCCGCTGTGATATCGAAGGCAACCAGCTGGTCGCTGAACTCGGTGGCGGATACTTGGGCTTTTCTGGCAAATCCTCTTCCTTGCGCTGATGGCCACCGTTGTTTGTCGCAACCTGCCCGTCGGCACCGATCGTTATTACAGCAAATGAGTCACCCGTATCGTCAGCACCGTAACGACGTCTTGCCCTTGATTGCATCGCATAATAATCGCACCTTCGCTACGCCACCGATCAAAACACCCATCAATTTTTCCTACAGTCCTCTTGAATGATCGATTCTCTTCTGCCCCAACTGACAGGGTACAATTTTCACGACTTCACTGTTTGCACTTCCATGAGGCAAATGCGGTGATCGTTTAGTTTCTAAATTCACAGAAAGGAAATCCCTTTTAAAACGCCAATTTAAATGAAATCTATTGTTTTCCAACTTTTCTCCAAGCAAAATGACGTGGAATGAAGAATCCTGCAGTTTTTGTTGTATTTTTTTGCCCGATTTGACAGCTGATGTTGATGATTTTTATTTCTTATTTCACACCCATCGGCTAGTAAACCAAAGATAGTTGAATGATAACGAAACTTTTTATTTCATTGAATACACTACATTTAATTGCTTTGAAAATACAACTTGAATTTCACACAATTTGATAAAAATTATAACCCCTCTTGGTACTCGTTCAATTTTTCACCATAATTGGGTCGAACGTACTAGCTGAAGGGATTTGTCATTTATTTTACTTTATTTCTGTCATTTGTTTTACGAAAGAAACCTGGTCCCTCATCAGCAGGCCCGTAATTGTGGATATTCGGTCGGAATTAGAATTATTAAGTTTTGTTACTGAAAATGACCCTTTACCACTTCGGTAACTGCGTAGCGCTGGTGTATGTACCGTACTACTTCACGTACAAGTATTCCGGACTGTAAGTATTGTACTGTGTGGCAGCAAAAAAAGGGTCCCGCAATTTGCCGCATTAATTAAATTATCATTAACCAAAACTACTCTTCCCGGTAGATCTGATTATGGGGCATTCTGGAAATGCGTTCAAGCTGGCGGAATATACGTCTTTACCCAGCTCTGTAAGATGCTGGTTCTCGCTACGTTCTTCCCTGATACCGACACCTTCAGCGAGGGTGCTCCCTTCAATTTCATTGCCGTGAGTAATGTTTTCCTTCAAGGAGTTCGTTTTCTAACATCTATTTTTCTTCCGTAGGAATTCCTCCGGTGCAGTGTAGATCTGGTGGACTTACTCGGCCTCGCGTTCGTACTGTCGAGGATCCCTGGCAAAGGCCACAGCAAGCTTATCACCGCCGGTTTGGGCTGGGCGACCGCCGAAGTGGTGCTGTCGCGTGGCCTGATGCTTTGGGTTGGAGCGCGGGGCGCCGAATTTTCGTGGATTTATATTCTCAAGTGCCTGGAATCAAATGTTCTGCTCGTCCAGCACCTTTCGACCGCCACGCTGCTGTGGTTGTTCTCCCGTCACGATCTGGATAAAAGGTATGCTCCCTTGGTGGTGGTGCTGCTGGTGGCCACTTCATACCGTGGCGTATGGCTCGAGGGTGCCCTACATGCGATCTCCGCTGGCCCATGGCTAAGCCTTGCCTTGAAAGCCCTTATAACTAGCTGTATAGGAGTCGTTTCGTTGCACATCTATTCTGGCCTGGCACAGTTAATCGGGCTGTAAAACTGGGGCCGCATTTGATAGTTTTTGTTTCTTTCTGCCCAAAAATTATGGATAGTAAGGTCTGCAATAAATAAATGTTCGTGCAACATAAATTTAGGAAAATCGAGTTTATTATATATTATATATATTCAGTTTATATTTATTTCGAGTCAAAACTCCAGTTTGGCCCCTTAATGAAACTTTTCGGTGCTCCATTATCATCTTTTACTACTCCTATTATTTGCATGGCACAGAAATCTACAAGAGAGCAATATGCGATTCATTTTGTTAATTGAAAGTTGATTTGAAATAGTTGTTAAATCTTACCCAGCTGATGCCTAAAAACAGACGCCGCCATTCTTCGGTTTTTTATATGGACGTCAATCATTTGGACCGGCACTTCATCGGACACCTCGGTCCAAAGGTGTTTCATTAGGCCTAGAACTTCCTCTCCGGATACATAGCTTTGCTTGTCCTGTACATGATTTTCGGAAAAGAAGGTAGTTTCTTGTGCACCATTTTCGGGTGCAGGATCAACATTTGCTATCTCGTTTGGGGGGTTTTTGCATGGTGCATCGTTCACCAACGTTGTTGGTTCTTGCATGATGTGGTCCATGGTAGGTTCGACAACTGGTACGCTTTCCTGTTGCTTCTGGGATCGCTTAGATTGCATTCCAAACTCTTTTAGTAGCAACTCATGGTTTTCTTTGATCAGCGTTCGTTTGATTTTAGGAACCCGTGCAAACAAAACGCTCTTAATACAGTAGCGTAACGGCTTGCAGTGCAATTGCTCGGCGTTGTAGGTGGTAATGCAATGTTTAAGTTCCTCTTTTGGCTAAAAGTGAGATTAAACGATTTTTTTTACCGAGCAACAAGATTAGTCTTGTCTCATTACTTACACATTTGCGCTGATATTTCCAATAATTTTCGAATGACTTTTCCATACACGCGATGCTTAGCTTTGTAGGACGATAAGACACGGTTTTCTTGGCAGACGCAACAACACTTTCGTGCTCGGCTTCCGTAAGATTCGCACTAGAAGAAACCATATTAAATCGTATGTCTGTGTATTTAGAAATTAAATGTTGTTGAATCAAAGCTTATTACCTCTCATTACAATCACTTTGCTGCGCCAATTCGAATTCCTCACCGATGGGATTGTTGGATGGTCCAGGAATTGGAGATTTCGCTACAACGATATTCTCTCGTTCAGCTTCCAAAAGATTTGCACTATAAAGAAGAAAATTAAGTGGAGCCAATTTGTGATTCAAAATCAAGCATCGTATGATTTGGGCTTACCTCTCATTCGGAACACTAGGCTGCTCTAATTCTATTTCCTCACACATATCAAAGTTTTCTTCGGGAAAAGGAGGAAGGATATCGCAGCTGTTCCTGGAAATTAAAAATAAAAACTAATTTTATATTGATTTTAAAATTTCAAGTAAGTGTAAATCTTACCGATCTGTGCTCTCATACGGTTCGAGAATTCCCGAATCATCCAATGTTAGATCGTTCGGAACACATTCATCCGACATTCTCTTCTGCTCGAGATCCATAAAAAACATATTGTCGATTTCGTCTTCATTGGGTTGACCAAAATCCTCATCGTCGAGTATAGCGTATATTCTTTCTACCGGTTCTTCGCGGATTGTTATATCTTCTATGTTTCGAACACTCGTTTGGTCTTTGTTACTGAGCAATCTTTCAATAATATGGTCCTCCAACACGATATCAGTGTCGGGGTCCCATGGAACCGCATCGAAAGTAAGTTTTTTAGATTTATTTTTAATGGTTACTTCAATTTCATTGCTGCGGATAGAATAGAAATAAAATATTATGTGATATATGTTCGATTTGTAGCGAGAATACGTACATTTCTTTCCTTTTGAAACTAATTTTACAATTTTCTTTGAATGTTAGTGTTCCTGAAACAATATAAAGATTATGAATATTTCTTTAATGTGATGCAATTTGAATTACAGAAGGAAACATGTTTTTCCACACTTACTTTTCAGCGATTGCAGATTAAACCTATAAATCTCTATAAGACCGTTAACGAATTTCATGGATATGTCCACGGGCACATGTTCATCTTCAACAACATTTGTCACAGATAAGCTAAACAAAAAAAAAACAACAAAAAAACGTACTAAAATCAGGAATGCCTTACAAAATGTTGACTCAAAAGCTATATTCTACCAGATCTCCAGTATGTTGATGTTTTTATTCTCCGCGTTTTGCCGAAACTGCTTCCGATTCGTTGCCGCTAATAAAGCAATCGAAAGACGCCAATCACGGCAAAGTACAAGCACATTTACACTTTTTTCCGCAACCATGGTTCGCCGTTCGCAGTTCACTTTTCGCTCTAACTAGTTTAACAATCAAATCAAACGAATAGAGATCTCACAACACGATATTTAGTATAAATTGCATGAACACGATAAATTGGAATTAAGCTAAACCACAGGTACCTTGAGCTGAGCGGCGGTCACGATGCGTTGCCTGCCCGAGTTCAAATGTAACTGCACTGGCTTTTTTAAGAGCCGCACTTGGCGGCACTGAGTCGTGGTTACCAAGGCAACGTGATGATGGTTTGCTATTCTGAAACGTTTTGCCCTGGTATAACTCTTATCTATTCCCTTGGAAATACTTAAAATGTGGTTTTATTTGCCACAGCGTCAAAAACCTAGGATATCCTTTACAAGACAGAATTCTCCTATGCCAGTTTTAATTAATGTTTAACCTTTCAAATAACCGTTTGCTACTGGTAACATTAAAACTAATATCGGCTAAATTCCACTTGTCTCATCGATACCATCTAGAAGGCTATGGGCAATGACTTGTCACTTTTGTTAGCAACGAAATAAGGCCTACTATGCACGGAAAAGATAGTGGAGATTTCAAGATGAAAAGATTTTCTGTTCCTCCAAACAATGAAGCCGTCGAACTTCCAATGAGCGAAATTTAGCCTCGCTTTAAATTTAGTTTTCAAACGAAGACTAACAGTAGCTCAATATTAGATTTTACAAGATAAATTTTTAAACAGAGTGGAGAAACAAAACCCAAAGTGGTTTGCACACTATTATCTACACTATCAAAGTTTGCAGTTCTGATGTAACAGAGCACATATTTGTGCAAAATTCGAAATTCATGAACACATGGTTGTCCGTACCGGTGGAATCGGGTATAAAAGGCGCCACGGTGAGCGTGGCTTTCGAAGTGACCGTGATGGATTCTCTACTCAGCTCCTTGGAATTCACCAGTGCCCTGCACCTGCTGTTGAACACAGTTCTAGTTACTCACCTATCCGAGCACCACAGCGTTTGCGTTATCCGGGGACATCAGGATGACATCCGGTTGAATTTTTCGAGACCAACGGTGAACCTGCTGGTGGACGCCTCGAGCTCGTTGGACGCCTTCAGTTACCATGTGGTTCAGGCTATCGATGCTGGTTGTGAGGGTTTCGTGCTAACGGAAAGCACGTTGTTTCCGTTTCTGGACACGTTTCGCTCGGCCCACGAGGCAGCATCGTTTCGCGCGTCCAACAAGCGTATCATTGTCGTGACCCCACTAGAACCATCCGATCGTCATCGATTGAAAAACCATGAAACCATGGAAGTGATCTATACCATCCTGTTTCTTGTGACGAATGCAACCGAACGTACGGTCGAGTTGTATAGAACCGAGATCTTTTTCGCCGAACCGAGAGCTACACTGGTGGAGCTAGTCCGTATGGATTCATTCATAATCGAGGAACCCTTTTCACCACCCAATGTTTCCGGTTTTTTCCCCGTTAAATCAACTAACCTTCGAGGTCAGCGTTTGCGGCTGGCTACCTTGCCGTACCCACCGTTTGCGGTCGTCAAGGAAGTGGTAATGCGCAGTTATTTGAAAAAGTGTTAAAAGAATTTCATTTTCCCCATTTAGCCTTTAGGTACCGGGAATGCACGTAGCGTAAGGCCTTCGAACCACTCGTACCAGGCCGACGGTGCGGAGCTGCTTATGTTGCTTGAGTTTTGCGATCGCTACAACTGTACACTGGAGATTGAAGTTTGTAAATGATGTTCCTTTTGGAAACTTGTCCCGGTTTTGAGGGTTCCACAATTCGCTAAAATATTTTTTTCTACTCTACTTTAAGTTCCCGAAGGTGCCTGGGGTTCGGTGTATCCCAACGGTTCTTCGGATGGGATGGTAGAGTCCATCATTGCTCGGCAAACGGATGTTACCGTTGCTGCAGTGTATCAATGGTAGGCAGGAATAGAGCGGGACTTTCAAGAATATATATGAAGTACTTTTTTGTTATAGGTACAATTGGTACGACCATGTTTGGTACTCCGTGTACACTGGCCGATCGGGAGTTTCCTTATTTGTACCCAGACCTCGATTGTTGCCGCACTGGCAAACTCCATTTCTGGCGTTTCCACTGAGCCTCTGGTTGATGGTTAGTGTTTCGTTTTGTGCCGGCACAACGGCCGTGTTCGTCACCGAGCGGTTTCGGCACCGGATACGCTATCCAGACGGATCGCGCCAACGATACCGCCTTTTGGATGCCATCTTCTTCATGGTCAGTCTGTACGTGGAACAATCGGCCCCACTGCACAACGACATGATTGCGGGAACGATGCTCTTGTCTTTCCTACTGTTTGGAGGCTTTATGGTTGGCAACAGCTACGCGGGGGCGCTGTCCAGTGTCATGACCGTGCCGAGGTATGAGAAGTCCATCGATACCCGAGCTGACTTCCTGGCGGCCGGGATGAAGTTTGTCGGGTCGACACCCGTTTGGATCTTTACCCTTTCGCTCTCGGTACAGCCGGATATCATCAAGCTGCGGAACAGCTATGAGGTGTACGACATTTCAACGCTCGCAAAGTTTGTGCACACCCGGAACGATTTGGGCTACATACACGAGCGAATGCAGTACGGTAGCTTTTGTTTGGAATCGTTTATCGACCTCTACGGTTCTCGCCACCTGCAGCCCCTTAAGCAGGAAGTCTTCTTTGAGATTTCCATAACGGCGTGCAGTAAAACTTGGCCAATGAAAGGCCTCTACGATGATTTGGTTCTGAGAGTACAACAGACGGGTATTTTTCGAACTTGGGAGCAGGGTGTAAGTAACGCTCCGTGGAGGCCATTTGGATCTGCTTGTGAGTACTTAAATTCGCATATCTTTCCGCAGAGCACATTCCGTACCATGGGCCAGGAAATACAGCGGAACTTAGCGGATGCACGTGTACACGACTTTGACAACGACCCGGTCAAGCTGGAGATGGCCCATTTCCTGGGAGTTTTTTTATTCTCTTCGTAGGACAAATACTTGCAACTATAATATTTATTGTAGAGCTACTAGTTTACCGTAGACAGCGTGAGCGCGAAAACAAGCTAATCACATAGGCCAAATAATTCTAAAGCTAGCAGGATGATTCTTTCAATGTAGATTTATGGTTCATCGTTGTAGACGTTTTATTCACGACGCAATAGGTTTGGTAGTTTAGTTTCAAACAATTAGATTCACTAAAGCACAGGAAAACAAATCATCTGTGTCATAATTAAAATGGATTTTTCACCTATTGAACTATTCGAAATATTCATCTTTTAACAGCGGCTTAGGAATGGTATCTCAACGTTTAGCAAAGTTTCTATCCATGGCACCGTTAGATCGTTGAATGTTGTTCCGGTTCGAACGGATTCGCGATTCGACCGTTTCACTTGCGGCCGCCCGTTTGATCTGCTTGGTTAGAAACTCTTTGTCATAGTCCCGACCGGTGGATGCTGCCTCCTCGCGATGGTCCTCCTCATGGTAGCGCTTCACGTTGGTTTCCCGATCTTTCTCACGCCACTGTGCGTTACTCATCATGGCCAGGCGTTTCTCTTCCATTTCTTCCTCCGTTAAAGGACGCTTCGGGGCGGTTGGCTTGGCCCACGATGGTTTCTGCTTCGATTGCTCCGCTCGGATCTCTTCCGGTTTGTACAGCCGCACACCGGAGTGGGCCGATTTGAGTTCTATCTTTTCCCCGGATGCCGATACAAGCCCGAAATTTCTCACTTTCTTGATCCTCCTTTCGTCGTCAGAGTCTTGTGCTGTTGGACGCACCGGGGACGATGCAGCGGAAGCATCCGAGCCGGATGATGAAGTGGAAGGCTTTCTGCTTTGCCTTACTTTCTCCTTCGTTTCCTTGGTAGAGGCTTTTCTCTGGGGACTTCGCGAACGGGAGTTTCGTTTCTTGTCACGTGTCGTATGTCTTGCTGGGGATCGGGATCGGGAACGACTTCGGTTGCGCTTGTCTTTCGCTGAGCGGTCCTGACGTGTTGGTGAACGGTGGCGTGAATGAGTGGGCGATTTGTTTCTATACTTGTCTCGACTTCTTGAGCGACTTCTTTCTCGTCCGGAAACATTCTGCCTGGAGCGACCTCCCGGCTGTTCATTGCGGCGTGCGTCGTTGAATTCACCCTTACGCCTTTTCACCTCCTGCGAGCTACTACTTCTCCTCTCGTTGTTTTTTCTGTGTCGGACTTCTTGTTTTGGAGATCTTCTACGATCTTCTCGCCGAGCGTCATTCCTTCTCCTTGATTCTCTATCCGAATCTGAGGCAGAACTGCTGCTTCGCTCACGATGATGTTTTTTCTTCTTAGAGTTGCTGCTTCCCATCATATCCAATTCTTTGGCTAGCTTTTGATACTTCATCGTCAGCAGCTTATCGAAAGGTACGCCGTCCTGGGACTCGCCAGCAACTTTCTTATACTTTTCCGCCAACAGCTGATCCAGGTCCGCACTGCCTTCGCTATCGCTGTCGGAATCGCTGGAACCGCTTTCCTTCTTACCTTTTTTGCTCTTCTTCTTACTTTTCTTACTCTTTTTCGATTTCTTGTCCTTCTTTTTCTTCTTTTTGTCCGTTCCCTGTAAACTTTCGTCCCGTTTCAGGAGTCGATGCAGCTCCTTCAGCTTAACAGGATTCTGTAGAATCTTCTGGCGCGATTCAATCTGCTTTTGCTTGATCATCATCAGTGGATCCTCCATGAGTTTTCGGGCCAGATCGACCTGGTCGGTGCTCAGCATGTCTTTGTGCTGCCGGATGGAGAACGGTATGCATTCGTGTTCGACGTGATTTTTCGGCTGCGCAACGCCAAACGTAGATGTAGCGGCCTTTTCTTGCGCATCCAACTCCTCAAACGTTTTATCGATGGTGCGCCCGAGAAGGTACTCCTCTCGATTAACCAACTGCGATGGTCCCTTGTACATCCACTCGAGCTTCTTGTCATCCCCGTCGTCGTTCGGTATGATGCCGGACTTTTTAGCGATACTCTTCAGCTCTTCCCGGTTGCGTTCTTCGTCTATCTCGCGCCGCAGTTCGTTGAGCCGGCGTTTTTCGGCTGCCTCTTGCTGTTCGGCCTTCCAGACGCGCTCCTGATTTTTCATCGTGTTTGGATGCCATGATTTTTTCGTATTCTACAAATGGAAAAACAGTTATTTGTCTTGAGCAACGAAAATTTACCTTTATGCCGTACCAGATCACCTCCGCCCATTTTGAGTATATTGTCTGTAAGCAATTGCAAAATGAAACAAGCTTATTTACTTCCAAAACGCATCACAACGAATTGTTTTGGTTTTCAACTTGTTTGGCAACTGTGATGGACTCGATTTTTATAAATGGGTCCGGATTTACACCCCTAGGAGCGCAGGTTCTATTTTAATAGGTCCGTAAAATTGATTAACTTCTTGGATAGATTACCATAATTAAAGTATCTATAGCTTATACAGAATCCTAGCTGTTAGGCAAAAACATCAAACTACTGAGTCCTTAGTACGTACCGAAAATTCGACTAAATAATTAATAAATAAATCCACAAAATAAGTGAAAAAAGTGTTAAGTGATCGGAACTGTAAATATAGGTTCGGTTTGCTCGACGGATCACTAGAACGGGCTTCCACATCGACACCAAGTTGACACGTATCGTTACGTTTCCAGCTTGCCGAACGGTCCGCATTTTCTTCGACGCGGCTTTCGTATTCACGTTTCTTTCCGTGCGGTCGATTGTTCAACAGCAGACTCGTTAACTTCGCATCGACGAACACAGCATTTCCGTGCGTAAAACTTTGTGAAAACCAGTGTCAATAATGGCCGAGGAAACCTCCAGCGCTAGCTTTACCAAGGAGGAGGAGCTGTTGCTGCAGGATTTTAGCCGAAATGTGAGCACCAAGTCCAACGTGCTGTTCTACGGCAACGCATTCATTGTTTCGGCAGTGCCCATCTGTAAGTAGATTCGGTATTACATCCCGTGCGATCATTGCGATATTGTTTCCATTGATGTGTTCCCGTTTGTATCTTATCTTTGCCCCCTAGGGCTGTTCTGGAGAGTGCATCAGATGGAGCTTTTGCCGTCGGTAGCGTTCTTCGTCGCAGTGACCGGATTGTGCACGTACCTGCTGGCCATGGCCTATCGTAACACGAAGTTTACGCTGAAACACAAGATCGCCAACAAGCGCGAAGATGCGGTAACTCGTGAAATGACCGCCCTGCTGGCCGACGACAAGAAGATGAGCCGCAAGGAGAAGGACGAGCGCATTCTGTGGAAGAAGATCGATGTGGCCGAGTACGAGGCAACCACCTTCTCGATCTTCTACAACAACGCTCTCTTCCTGGCCGTGGTCATCTTCGCCAGCTTCTACCTGCTGCGATCGTTCACCCCAACCTTTAACTACATCTTGTCGGTGGCCGGAGCCGGTGGACTGCTGGCTTTGCTCTCGACTGGCAAGTCGACGTAGGAAGTCATCCGTAATTCTCGTGTACGCACAGAATTGTTAAGCTAGAAAGTGGAGAGATGGTTCGATCAAGTTTTGTTTTTCAGATCGCACCTAAGATACATTTCTCCGGGACTAATTTTCCCGAAACAGTAAGACTCAAACGTTAATTTAAACCGCGAAGGCACATTTGTGCATCTGTTTTCTTTCTGCTACGTACTGAGACATTCATTCGTTCTGTATATCATTCGATACATCGCTCAGTAAAGATTAAGTTGTGGAAATATGATCATGTTTTTCAATTTACTTCCGAAATAATTTACTTGTTTTCCTTCACGACGCACAAGATTGGTTTCCAAATTTCTCCATATATTTCTATGATCGTCTAAAGTATGTCTTTATGCAGGATAAGAATAGTGTATAGTATTGTATAGCATATTTTCAATAAAGTGCGTCACCATCATTGAAATCAACCGTAATTTTGAACGTTGCTAAATTGCTGAATTGCTAAAATGCTGCCCTTAGTGATGAGAAAACCAAATCCCTATAGGGATTCGAATCACATCCGGATTTATATTCCACTCCGTCATGCCATTACCAATTGTATGATTTACGTAAGAAAACTAGAATTAGCTATAGTCTTCCAAATAATTTAAACAACACGATACATTAATCGAGCTCTAGACTTGTGGGGAAATTGTGGGGAAATTCCCGTGACGGGAACGAATAAAAGTAGCCCAGTTTCGACAGAATATCGATCGGGAACGAGCATATTCGTCCGATCTGTCAAAGTGAGATCAAAGTCAACAAAGAGTTTGTTTACGTTTTTGAACCTGGCAGCAGGTAAAAGTGGAATTGTGAATCATTAGCAAATATCAAGCTTATAAATGTTATTTTCTTGCAGATAATAAACTTTTCTAGTAAAAACATGAATAAAGAAGTCAAAAATAAATTAATCAAATGAATAACGCTTGCTTCAAATTGAGCCAACTGAGCGTTCCCGTGTCCGTTCCCGTTTCCGTAGTTTCGCATTTTCTACACTTGTCGGGAACGAAATCCGTTTTTTTCATATGGAGTTTTCCGTCGGATGAAGTTCCGACGGGAAATTCCCGTCGGAGGAGGGGAAATTCCCGTGAAGTGTAGCGCACGCTTTACGGTAGTCTTGTCTTGCCTCCGAGACAAATTACAGAATCGATTTAGTAGATTTCATCCGAGAAGAGTAGTATTTATTTTGTTTCATGAACAAATTAGACATCGTTATATTGAATGTATAGTGGCCGAAATAAAGGGTAGTAACTCCTTTTGATGGTTTGTTCATACTTCCAGTTTGATCGCGGAGCGACCATGAACGATGAAATCCGTCAAGGGATTGACTCTATGGATCTTCCGATTTTCGATGCTCCCAACACTAGCTGCCACGAGAACTTTGCAAAACAAAGCAGATTGCTCGAGGAGTCAACATTGCGAACAACACATATTCAGTGAACAACTCAGTGCGTGAAGTGCTAATAAAAGTTTCCATACGAATTGTACCTCAGTTACCTGAAAAACTTGTTTGAATACGGAACATTACTCTTCTAAGAACGGGTAGAGTTTAATCAGCTCTGCAATTGGATAAAAAGCGAAGGTTAACCAGCTTGGTGCAACACGAGGCCATATACTTTTCTGGGATATTAGTAGAAGGAAATTGCCTCCTTTACTCCAATTAACTATGGATTACGATGAAATAGCAATGTCCGAGGAGCAGAACCAAACGGTAAGCAAAGTGGATTTCCACGTCCAGGATAAACATGCAATCTGTTTTGATCTACACGGAAGTGCGAGCATATTGAAAACAAAGATGGCGACATCCACGAAGTGTTTGTTTTGATTTCGACATTCGCGTGGATGCATATTGCAAACAAATGTGGTTTGCTACATATTCACCACACAATGAATTAAAAAAGTCTTAAATTAGAATTGATTAGAACGAAATTGATTTCCCCCTAACGATATTGGCCTACTTGATATAC
Source organism: Anopheles sinensis (assembly GCA_000441895.2). Classification (NCBI taxonomy): domain Eukaryota; kingdom Metazoa; phylum Arthropoda; class Insecta; order Diptera; family Culicidae; genus Anopheles; species Anopheles sinensis. Next base: position 2,415,778 of record KE524975.1, read on the forward strand.
ATTTCCTCTTCATTTTAAGATTATGACGTCATAAAGCATTCGTCATGATTTTTGCTCGTTCTTAATGGTGTTGGTGAGAAGGGCGCACAAAAGTTGTTTACGTCGGAGTTTTTACGACAGCAAAGTTTAACCAGAAGGGGTTTGTGCAAGAAGGGACCGTAATTTTAAAAGAAGGGATGATGCGTATCGCATGAAAGAATAAAGAGGGTGAGAATTTCTACGACGCAATTCTGGTGGCTTGGCTTGGGTATTTTTAATTGATTTTTTCTTATGCAATCAATACGTAACGATTTTCCATGTAATTTTTTTTTGTGAAGGAAAAACTAGCAACCGGAACATGTGGGTCTTATTAAGTTATGTTGTTAATACTTTGAGAGAGTTTCAAGTTGATGGAGTTAAAGCATAAACACTTAAAAAATATTGAACACAGTTTCGATCATGAATTATGTTTTTATGGTAGCATTGTGCAGGAAACCTAATCAGCATGGTCGCAGACTGCTGTGATGAGATGGCCTGAATTTGTTTTTCTCGTTGGTTAAACAAACGAAAAAAGGAAAAGCACATCTAGTGGCCCCCATTGGGGACTACCCCTTGTGATTCAACCCCCCCTTCATCATGGGGGGTGTATGACTGCGTAGTATGGGGACACGAGAGCATCATGCTCCCCCAAGGAAGAGAGCGCGAGAATTCGCGGAACATCGCGAGAGCATCGGTATATTGCGTATTGTGTTTCGAAGCAGGCGATGAACCCCTCGCTGCCGGCTCCGCGAGGAAGGCAGATTCGCGAATGGCGCAGCGTTTTGTTGCCGTTGGACCGCTCGTGGGGACGGTTGGTAGTTCGTTCTGGCGTGGCTCGTGTTCGTCGTTTGCGTCGTGGGAAGAAAGCGGTTTCAGTAGCGCTTGAAAGCGATCGCACGAAGGACCGTTCGCGGGTCAGGAAAGGATCGAACGTGAGCAAAACACACCCACGGGGACACCTAATCTCTGTCCACTGTCCGCAGTGCGTGTGTGGACCGACCGATATCACCCCCTTTTCACGGGTGGAAAGTGCGCCACGGAACGACCATCCTTTTCTTAGCATTCCCCGGTGAGTGCTATCCAGTAATAATTGTGTGTGTGTGCTGTGTGGCCAGGTCAGGAACTGAAATATCGGTCGGATTAACAACCCCAGGAACAGGTAACGAAAAGACAAGCCCCCGTTTGAATCAAATTCCTTTTTGCGTCGTAAATATGTAATGCGTAGTAGGTGACCGGTTTAGTGAAGAAGAAAAAAGTCTAGGATGCAAGATACGACTCCTGGAACGAGGTTTCATAAGAACATTCTTGCCACCATGATTTGAAACAGAAGTTCTTCACATCACCCTTGGCAACAGGCAATCGTCTCTCTGATGCTCATTAATCATTTCTCTTTTCACCGGTAAAATATCGATTACCAACCGGTCGTGTGTTATGTATTCTCCTCGAAGGGTTCACGGAGGCTGCGTGCGAAATTACGTCGCAAAACGTCATGCAAACATAGTGTTGTTTGTGGCGCTTGTTGATCTGAACGTGGATGAACGGAAACAGCAAAAAATATCATCCCAAATAATCGGTACACACATTGTCCGTGACTCGGTCGAGACGGGTCTTGCCGATGCGTAATAAACCATCGTAGGCATCCCGTATAAAGAACGCATCAACAAATGCTACTGGCTTGTGAGAAAAAGGTAACACACCGTAGCGCTGGTCCCGTTTCGTTTTTTTTTTGCGCACGACCGGTAACAGCAGGGAGACGTGGAAAAACGGCGGGTGGCGAAGCGGCGTGACGTCGTTATCGTCCGCCAAAAGGTGGCTCGAAAGAGATACTTTCACGGAGAGAATATCGAACGAATGCGCGACTGAGGGGACCGGGTTCTTCGCGCCTGTCACCGAGTCGACATTTGTGGCGTTGATTTATTAATAGCCCAAATAAAAAAAGAACCTCGTCCAAGCAACCCAGACAAGGGAGATAAAAACGGAGGCTCGAATAGGTGGGGGAGAGGGTGTGTGCAGGCGACCTTGCAACGCAATGCATTTGTTGAATGCACTTTTTACGTCCGTCGTATTCGGTGTTCAACTTTTGTCGATGTTCGAAGAGAATTTTTATTAAATAAATGATTATTACTTTCTTGTTGTTTTAGGAGCGCAAGGAAAGTTTGCCGAAACGAGGGCGCAAACCTGGTCGTAAGGTGTCAATTGAGAAGATCGATATGAAAGCTAAACTTGGTACGTATTTTGCATGAATGCCTATGAATGGATGGAGGCCGCCAATAGCTGTCCCAATGTCTGGCTATTCCTATTAATATTGCCGTTGTTTTCCTCCTCCCTGCCGCCAACAAGCAGAACGCAGCCGGCAGAGTGCTCGTGAGTGTCGCGCCCGTAAGAAACTTCGCTATCAGTACCTCGAGGAACTGGTGACCGATCGCGAGAAGGCCGTCGTCGAGTTGCGCCGCGAGCTGGAGAAGCTGTACTCCTGGGCGCTGGAGGTGGAAGCGGGCCGCTGTCCGGACGGGTTGCAGGAACTGCTTGAGGAGCTCGGTGCCATGAAGCAGGAATAGAAACCATACAATCGGTTTTATCTGTGAAAGCTTTCGTGCTTAGTTTGAGCTTTACGTTCGAACGTAAACTCCGTTGAGTTATACACCTTTTTGTTGATCGTTCAACGTCTTTCAAACTCGTCACACTCCGTGACTCAATGTTGTTATACTTTAATGCTTCGTCGTAGGAGTAGAGTTTGCCCCTCGAACGAGCACCTTATATTATGATGTGTTACGTTGCATTTGGTTCTTTGGCACCATAGTTTAGCTTCTGTTCCTTTCATGGTTTCGATGGTTTTGTATTTTTGAATGTTTCGTTGTTGAGCAATTTGCCTAAAAAATGAGAGGATATCGATAAAAAACAGACATAAAAATCGTAAAAAATTACTATAAACATAAAAAAAGAAAGAGAACGCATGGCTTGTAACACACCTACAGATGAAAAGAGGAAAAGAAAGTGAAACAAAACAGAAAATGTTACCTCATTTCAATAAAAAACGCCTGCCCCTTGCCTCAAAGGTGGCATTCATCCCAAATAAGAAAGTACACGCCAAACCACGTTCCGTGTATAATATTGGTTAGTTCCCGCTGACAGAGAGAGAGAGAGAGAGAGAAAGAGAAGGTGTACAGCATATTAACTCTAGGTTTCGAAAAAGGTTGTTCGCCTGGTGGTTTGCGGCCGCCAGGAAGTTCGACGGAAGTGTCAATACTACTTCTAATAATTAGAGATGCTATAATTAAGTACATTCGTCTTAGTTTATACGTAACAAAGCTCACAACGAAGACCTGATCAAGTAAAAGCTTGTAAATGGCCCGTGATACGGCGATTGGTGTGCAAGGTATCGAAGATTTTAGTTGTTTCTTTAAAAAAATATACCAGACGTAATTATAACTGAGTACCGAAACATATAAATCAACTATCATTCGTATTATCGTTGTTTAAAAACAATCGACTCTTGTAACGGTTACGAAAAAGCACACACTGAATTCGAAGAAGAAGAAAAGAAATAATATTTTTGTATGATATATTTAAAAACTCTTATAATAAACCTTACCTTTTCTTCACCGCGCGTATACGGCACGTGTTTAATATTTGTTATTTGTTGAAGTGAGTTAATTAAACGTAGTAAAAGATTGTAGAAATGTAGTATTAGCCTTTCAATTCAAAATATTTTCATTTTCAAAACGGTTAACTAAACAAATTGGATGGAAAAGGTTCAAATTAAATAAGCCAATTTAAAGATTTAAATACACACATAAAAGCATTCAGTTTTGGGCAAAAATGCAAATTAACGAAAAGGAACTGTTTTTACGGAAAAGCTAATTTCAAATTTTAATCACACTCAAAAGGTAGTTTTGTGTTTCATGGAACCATTTTGAAAACTGGATGCTTTAAAGGTTGGCTATGAATTTTTAATTATGTCCATAGTTGAAATATGTACAATGTTTTCGTACGAGAAATTAACACAAGCTTTATGTGTGGGTTTTTACATTTTATTTTGCAACAATAGCATCGGTTCTACTGCGCAGCGTACAGTGTCTTCAACAGAAGGAAGAATAATATGTACAATAATTCCAATGATAAGAATTTCCAATGCACTTCCGCTCCAAACTCCAACGGGTAAGAAAGCCTTGGCCTAAACCGACGACGAACGTACATTTCTTACAACGTACACGTATCGAGGATCTAATTTTATCACTCCGCCCGAACGGGGTCAAACGGGGTCTCCTTATCATCTTCATTTCCTCACTCCTCTTAACCAGCTAGCTAATATGAGCATTCCAGCGAATGCGGATGGGTGGTTTGCCTGCGTTTAGGGGCCTTAGTTTTGGGTGGGAAAAAAATGGGATCCAGGACCACCCGGACAGGACGAGCCTGTTTCACAAAAACAGTCCTCCATCCGTGGCCCCGAATCGAGGCGGCTTTACAATTTGCATAAATCAACGGTTAATTAAAACAAAAAGATATACAAACAAACAAACAATCTCAATCTAGAACACCGTTCCCCGGATGTAACATCAATCCGTGTTGGGGTGATCGAATGGTGCGGCACTTGTTCTTCACTCCTGTCCATCCAAGTAGTCGTCGTCGTTGTCGTCATCGTTGTTAGAGTGGGACATTTTTTTGGTGTCAGTCTCTTTTTCGGCTCATGCCGTCTAAATTAGAAGCTCAATGTATCCAGCTCCCTTTCTATTGGCTTCTTATCTGGCTGTTGGGAGAGAGAATCCGGTTGGCGTTTGGTACTGGAAGGGCGCAAATTGAAGCAGCTGGAAAGGCTGCGGCTGGGAATCGAGCTGGAAGCTACCGCCCGGGTTCGATGGAGCCGTCAGACCGTACGTGGCCGGTTGATGACCGAATCCGGAACCGGTTCCAGCACCCGACGGTGGAGTAACGATCACTTCCTGCTGGTTCGAACCGGATCCATGGTAATGATCGGAGCTACCGTACTGATGGTGACTCCCGTACTCCTGTCCGGTGGACTGAGGAGCCGAACCGTAGTCGGACGACAATTGAGAGGAAGATTGTCCCGGGAAAGTGGAGGGCCCGTACTTGGGCTGCTGGTTGCTAAAGTGGACTAGCTGCTGGTTGAAGAAGCTGGACTGATCTTGGTTACCGTACTGTTGTTGCTGCTGCTGTTGCAGTTGGAACTGCTGCTGTTGCTGCTGTTGCTGCTGCTGCTGCTGATGGTACTGCTGCAACTGATCCTGGTGCTGTTGTAGAAGAGATTGGTGAGAATGCTGCTGCTGCTGCTGTTGCTGTTGCTGGGACTGTGCGTGGTGTCCGGAGTCGCCATGGAAGATTGTGGTCTGGGTGTAGTGGGCGCCATGGTCGGTGCCGGTGCTAAGCGACGAGTAGGACGCTCCCATGCCTGTCTGTCCCTCGCTGTGGTCCTCCGTCACCGGGGCACTCGATTGATGCTGCTGCTGTTGTTGCTGGTGCTGCTGGTGCTGTTGTTGCTTTTGCTGCTCCTGCTGCGACTGCTGGTCGGTTTTCTTCGACTTCTTACCCTTACCCTTCTTGTAGCCCGTCTTGGCCGCACGGCGATAGTTGTCCTCCGAGCCGGCGTACTCCTCGTGGTGCTGCGATTCGAAAGGATGAAACTGCGAGTTCGAGTAGCTCGTCACGTCCTTGTCGAAGGGAAACGGGAACGAGGAGCCCGACTTGACCGGAACCGGATAGGGAACCTTCTTCTCCACCGGGTACGGTTGCGGCACGTACACCTTCACCGGGTACGGGACCTTCTTCTCGACCTCAACCTTCACCGGGACGGGCACCTTCCGTTCGACTTCGACAGGAACCTTTACCTCAACCGGATAGGGCACTTTCTTTTCCACCGGGTACGGGACAGGCTTTGGCACTTCGTACGGAACCTTCACCTCGACGGGGACGGGCACCTGGACCTGCTTGTACACCGGGTAGGGCTTCGGTACGTGCACGATCTTCTCGACGATCTTCTCCACCGGGTACGGCTTGTCGACGTGGACGATCTTCTCCACCGGATAGGGCACCTTCACCTCGACCGGGTAAGGCTTCGGCACGTGCACCGGTTTCTCGACGATCTTCTCCACCGGGTAGGGCTTCGGCACGTGCACCACCTTTTCGACAATCTTCTCCACCGGGTACGGTTTGGGGACGTGCACGATCTTCTCCACCGGCACGTGCACCACCTTCTCGACGACCTTCTCGACCGGGTAGGGCTTCGGGACGTGCACGATCTTCTCCACCGGCACCTGGACGACCTTCTCCACCGGGTACGGCTCCTTCTTGACCACCGTCTTCACGTGGTTGTGGTGGTGATGATGGTGATGGTGCTTGATCTTGATCTTCTCCTTCACGATGTTGTGCTCGCCGATCTCGTAGTGCTGGCTCTCACCGACGGCCGCATCCGGCGCGTCCGACGTCGTATCGATCACGCCCTTGTCCGAGCGGGTCGTCAGCTCAGGCGTCTTGCGCGTCTGCGTTTCCGTCTCGCCCTCGCCGCCCGCGTGCTTCTTCGGCTTCTTGCCCTTCGGCTTGCCGAGGAAAATGTGAATCTTCTTGCCCGCCTGGCGCTTTTCGTGCTTCTTCACCGCCTGCCACTGGCGATCCTCGGCCGGCGTCTGCTCCAGCATTGACAGGTGCCCCTCCTCCTCGCCTCCATTGGCGCCCGGATGCAGCTTTCTGCTTTCGAACTCCAGCGCCAGCGCTGCCGAGATGACGACAGCCACCGATGCCACCAGTATCTGTGCCAAGTACACAAAGCCAATGGGATAAAGTGTTGCGTTAGTAGACGGAAGTCATTTGTAAATCTTTTCTTGAATGTTTTATCAACTAAATTCGAAAGCCATCAGACTGAATGTTCTGATATTTGATCAGATTAAATGCTTCCGTGTGTTCAATCAACACTAATCCGTTGTTTAAAGACACCTTCTACAGTTGTTTCTTTAGAACACGTGTGTATTTTACATTATATCCTTTTAGTATTCTTTTAGATTTCACAATTCACTTCACTTTTCATCATCCTTTGCACTAAGAGGTCCTTTTCAATGCAGTTTCAGATTGTTTTAATTATTTCACTTTCATTCAGCAACAAACAGTTAACAACTTTTCTCTTCTGTTCTTTTTTCCGTAGTTCTATTTGGGAACATTGTATCCAAAATTTCAGAGTTACCCATGATCACATTTTGCCAAACGATCACAAAGTTGTGGATTATCTTCTGCTAAGAAAACTTTCTTAGAAACTGGCGATCACTATATTGTTAACGTTCATTGCGGCCATATTAACTTTTGTAACTATTTCAACAAATTTTGGGTTAGCTCACGTTGGCTCAATGTGTTTGAACTTAAGCGTGTTCTATGTCCTTGTATTGTATTGCACACACAAAGCACTTGCTGGTTTGGTTGGACGATAACACCTCGGAACGGATCCTTACCGTAAACTTCATTTCGATACACTTATGGATGGACGGAGAGTACAAAGTTTACTGGTTGAATGTTCCGCTGCTGCAAGCCTTTTTATATATTAATTAACCAGCCCAACCGTATCCGATGGGGTTTTGGCCCTCCACCTCCCAACGGGGGAAGGCTCGCTCATCCTCCCACCACCAAAACCACCAGGTTTGGAATTTTCCGGCGATGGAAGGGAGTTTTCCATGCGCACTGGAACAATTTCGATGCGCTCTAGACTTTGCACCCGAAGACGTTTGGTCGGGGTTCGGGAAGGGGGGGGAGGGTGGCCATACACTAAAGGGCTGTGGCCGGATCGTCGCGCTATGTTTTCCGCACTCTCGTGGGATGGGGGACAAAGCTTCTTCGGTGGAGGGAAAAGCGTTATTGCTATCACGCTCAAGTAAAAGGCTTCGCCTAATTTTAGCGCCAATTAAACGCGCACGTTAGCAGGGAAAACCACCCAACACCTAGTGCCATTGCCGTACGCCAGCGGCCAGCGTACTTTCGCTTTTCTTTTCCTACATTTCCACCCACCATGGTTACATGTGGCTGTCAGCGCCCTTGTGTGGGTGTATGTGTGTATGATGCTGGAATTTTTTCACACGAACCGCGCGTACTTTCTTTTGTTTCGTTTTTCATCGCGTCATCGCGTGCACCGAGCAGGGTTTTTCGGTCGGGACGGCAACATGCACCAGGAGGAAATGCACGAATGCACGACACACGAACTACATCACAAACATGTCGGTAACGGAGGAGGAACGAAAAATAATCAGCAAGGAAAATACAACGGGTAGCATAACTGAGGCGCCCACACATGCGTTTTGAGGGACGAAAGTATGCGGATAGAAGAGGCAGTATGTTGGATGGGTCTGGAGCGGGAAGAGCAAAGGAGTCCAAAAAGGTTCATTAAGGACTGGAGTGTGTTTGTGATGGCCGGTCACCTATACCTTGGGGCTTTGGGATAGCCTTCTTCGATCAATTTATCGATCAATGTTGTTTTATCATCAGATTGCGTTCATGATTTTCATATTTATTATTCGGATCGGTCTAACTGTTCAAAATTTTAATTTTATCTCGATATTGCTATCATCAATTATAATAAACTTTAACTAAAATGTACACATGATATTTCCTTTTCAACTTTTTATGCATAGCGTTGTTTGGTTTTGCTCAATGTTTCGTGTTATTTTCATCTTATAATGCATTTTATTTGGTTTTAATTTGAACCAATAAGGTTCAGAAAGAAAGAGGATCGTTTATGAAGAAATTTTTTAATGTTTCTCGTTCAAATGCACCCAAAACGCCGTTGCGTTCCGGTGGTCTGGTAAAATTAAATACCCGCAGTAATCTCGTGCATTTCGCCCGCCCCTTAGCGTGAACTCCCCAGCCCCACACCGTCAATTCGTGACAGAAAAATTAACTTCAACTGTTGGAGCGCCCTCGTGCTGTCATGGAAATTCATGCTTGCCGCGCCATTTACCACAAGCACCCCCGAAAACGCCACCTTGCCCACCCATCCGTTCGTGTGCATTATTGCGCGCAAGATTTGTGCACAGTTCGATAAACTTTCCACCGATCGTCGGGTGGATAACAACTTCGTTGAAAATTTCGAACCAAAGCGAAATGGTCAAAGGATGGCAAGGCCGCCGCTTCAGTAGCAAGGGGTGGAAATGGCGAAAACGAATGGCAAAACGGGCGCAAGGGAGACATCAGCTACGTAGTCTGCGGTAGGGAAAACATTTTCCAATCGCGTTCGACCGGAGGTGTGTTTTTGTGCGTTAGGAAAATCAGACAAAAAATGTTCAATCGAGGGCGAATTCAATTCACTATCGAACTCACTGGAAAATAAAATATTTCCTTCAGCGAATGTTGTTCGCGCCCGGGACCAACTTCCTGTCGGTTAGTTTCGCCTCTTCTCTATCGAAACGTTTGATGTTGGTCGGTTTGTTGTTTGATTGGCGGCGGGTGTGTGTGGTTTGAGGAACGGTTATATTTTACAAACATAATTTATACATTCGCACATAACGATGCACGTGTTATTAGCCGAACGTTACAAACAAAGGAACCTTTTTTCGAAGAAATGGCTGCACACGTGTCGTGTTGGCTGTTTTGGTTTTGTTACTTTGTATTTTAATGGTAATTGTTACTAGAAGGAGCAAAGTAGCTATATTTTGCCTTCAATTGGTCATTAGTTGAACGAATAAATGTTTATTATTTCCCTAGAAATTATTTTGTAATTATTCTTAAAGTTAGCCTTCGCCTTTTATCGTCATGAAAAACCTTTATATACTCTAATTTTACCACATGTTACGTACCTTACAGTTTATGTGCTATTTTAAATCTTTCATCAAATAAATAAACTAAATTTGCATATAAATAAGTTACGTTCCATTAAACGAGGATCATACATTTCCGTAATGTTACGTATATCCAACTCGACAAACACACGGCTATTAGGTTACATTTCCAAGCATCAATCGCTGGCCACAAAGTATGATAAAAGCGAACGATTCATGAGCGTAATCGCACTTGATCTACTGGGAAAACTCAGAAAGGATTCGAACCGCCCTCCATTTGAGCGGAAGCGTCTGGAAAAAACAGAAATAAGAGAAAGAAAATGCAGAAAAGATCTTCTTTTCCATCCATCGGTATAATCGGTGAGGGATGGATCCAAGCAGGCGTTTTTTAAGAGGGGAAACTGATGAAAATAGGGTTCATCCGCTAACGATCACGATGCACGATAAGAAAATGCATGTGCAGAGCAAAGCAAGAAAACCGAAAACACCAGGAACGGCAATGCAAATACACGATTGCATGCGTACAATACATTTTTTTTGCACCTCAAGACTCACGTTACGTATTGGGAGCAGCCTTCCGAGCAGAGAGTGTGGTAGTAATCACCATGTTTATCCATCGGAGCCGCCACTGCACTTCCCAATTCAATTATGTGTGCACAACCAAACCAACTGCATGCTAACGCATTGTGCGTACCGAAGACCGAAGACACAATCGACAAGGAGGAGGAGGGTTGCACACAGTGCATGTGCATTTGGATGGATGGGATTTTTCCGCTTTTCCTCCCGAGCCACGGACCCTACATGGGTGGTTCCACAATGTTACCTGCCATGTTTGCACTGCTTCGCGTCGTATTTTGCTTGCGGTGCTTTTCTTTTCCTCAAGAAGACTCGAGGAGGGAACTCGTTCACCATTGCGCAATGAAGTCGTGCTGGCGTATGTAATATTATTGTCGGAGGGTTTATTTTATTTGCCGTCCAGGCCGCCGCCACGTGGGTGGGACCGCGTCACGTTCGGTGCAGCAATTTCCTTGGTGCCATTAAAATTAGACGAAAGAAAAAGCGGTCACTTCCTGCTTCCTGTAACATAAATGATGTACTACTAAAGCTTATTATGCTCGTTAGAGCGCTTTGAATTGCGTAGAAAAAAGATACATCACTTATCTTTATTACAGCGGGCGCAAGAAAAGTGGTTATAGAAATTTCCCAGGCATTGGTTGGATAATTTCTTAAATGAAATTAAATTGATTATATTAAACGGCCCTTAGATAATGTTGTCCAAATTTGTGAGCATAGCAAGTTAATGGCAGGATATAGCAAGCTGCGAAGAATGTAACACATAATCATCGATGTACAATGTTTGATAATCACATTTGCTGCACTAATTACACATTTGATTAACTTTATCATATTTATTTCAAGGTAAACTTACTGCTTAAGAATGTTTAGTGTACGTGGTAGTACAAGTTGTCCTTCATATAAAGTCTGTGTTCTTTCCGTGTCATTTAATGAAAGCCTTGTGGTTTGTTGGTTGGATATATTTTCCTTTTGTGGTATATAAATGGTATGAACAACTTTCATTGACATTGTTTACACTAAAAACAAAAAAGAAAAAACATCTTACTTAAGGTATAAGCGACGTGCAGTGGACATTCTTCTCTAAAACCTACTACGCACTTGAATAGTTACTTCACTTGACTAAACGAATAAATAAGTGTATGCCACATTTCCTCCCTGCCTTACAGGATGATCAATAAAAAAAACTTAAAAGGATTCATCATTCCATTCCTTCATCATCGTTCACCAACATGTGCTGGTGATGCGCCTCTCAGTCTCGGTGCACGTCAGAGAAGCACTTTGCCAACAACTCGAATGCAGTTGCATTTCACTGTGCGAGCATAACACTTTCGTTTCCTCCCTGGTTGCGCTATGACTAGTAACATTATGTTTTTATCTTTTTTTGTGTGGTTAAAAAGAATGTGCTTTAATTATTTTTTTGTATCCTTTAAAAGGTCCGCCCTATGGTTCTTATCCGATCGCTCCTTTTGTAATTGTTTTGCAATCGGATGGCACTAATGAGAGCTTCTGCTCGATGGCGTGATTACATTCGTGATCGCAAACTCAGGCCTATGTAAGACTCACCCATCCAAAGCCCCAGGTTGTCATTGCCCGGTTCCCTGGTCAAGTGAGTCACTCCATTTGCGCTCATTACGAGAGTATGCTAGCAAAAGTAACAAAAAACTAATGAAAGGTTCGTAATCAATCGTTTCGTAATATGCTGATTAGACGAGCACAGTGTTCGCATTTCGTATTCTGTCACGTTAAAAACAGAAGTAAAAGTAGTTTTACAAACCACGTTGATGGCAAAAATTATTACAGAAAAGAAAAAGAAACTAAACGACGTTAAATACATGAGTTGATAAATTATAATAAAAAATGATCTACGTTAGTTAGTGAAGGGATCGTCCCTGATCGTCGTCAATTAGCTTAATCGCCGTTTGTTGTCCAATCAGCGGGCGCTCGTCGTTTGTTTGTTTCCATGTGGTTTTAGTGTTCCTTAAAACAGATTATTAATCCTTTTTTTGTGTGTCTGCAACAAACTTGGATGGAATGTAGTCTGATCGCTGCTTCGTAGTGGGGTTTTCAAACACTGGCGATTCGGGGGTTTGTTTTTCTATTCCTCCTCGCCATCGCCCTGTGTTTCGTACGCGTTTGATGTAAGCTTATTTTTTTGTTCGAGTGCAGTGCACGTGTGCCACTGGTTTTTCGTTCGGCCACGGCCACTTCCATTGCCATTCCACCCTCCGTTCCGATTCGTCTTCGTCTTCGTCGTTGGCGAACGCGCACTATGGGGAGTTTGTATTTTTTCGCGGTTTTTGTGCGTAGCTTTAAAGTAGCTCCCCCCCTTTCCGGTGGCGGTACCAGACTTGCAGTCCATCATGAAACAAGAAACTAGAAACAAAAAGGGATACGAATTTGCTGTCGAACCGGGGACCACTTCGTTAGCGTGTCGTTGCGCCAGGCGTTCGATAGCGTCGTCCTACTTCGACGAGGGGTAGTAGTAGAGGACGGTGTTCCCGGGTAGCTGCCAGTGGGACGCTTGGAGCTCGATCAGCTGGAGAAGCGTGCGCCGGATGGCCGGAGCTGAGGCGGCCGAGTTGAGGAAGGCATCGCGGACTCCGGCCAGCAGTGACTCGAGTTGCTGCGGAAGGTGCGTCTCCAGATCACGACCGATGCAAGTCAGCACGAAGAACAAACATTCGATCTACAACAAAGTGGAAGAAAAGGAGAGATTATTCTTAGTTTAAAATTTTGTTCTCTTCAATAATTTACGATGTACTTTATTCAAGCAAATTTCTTTAATACTGGAGATTCATAGTAACTCTTTTTCATTTGTCTGTATCTAATCGAATTGAAACAGGAAATTTCAAAAATTCGTTGCTCTAACTCACATCTTGCCGTTTGATCTTTGGCAGGACTGAGAAGACTCTTCTGATACTCAATTACATCATATTGTAACTAATTGTTTTTTCAACTGAAATTATTCTTAGATCTTAAGCTGTAGTATTTACCTCCGAAAGCGATCGAACTGGCGGCCGGACGCAATCCTCACAGCACTTGCCCAGCACCGTGAGGAGCACTAGCGGCGGCGGCACACCGTCACACTCGGTGCGCAGCTGCAGCTGGCGGCGCTTCAGCTGACAGAACATCTCCGTGAGGAACGCCATGAACGAGGTGAAGCGTGGCCGGGACGGATTCTTCGAGTTCTGCAAGATACCGAGCACCTTATCCCGCTCCTGGTACCACTGGCGGCAGGTGTTCAGCAGAGCCTCCAGGAACGTTTCCTTCTTCTCCTTGGCGATGATCGAAATGCAAAGGCGCGATATCGGAAGGGAGTAGCTGCAACGAAAGGAGAACTTTACAATCGGTCCAGGTGGAGGTGTTTGTAATAAACTTCCTACCGTCGTCCATCGACGGCACGATGGAGCAACTGGGCGGCCAGATCCATCAGACAGCGCGCGTTCAGCTGGTTCGGATCGTCGATCGCCTTGTTGATGGCGGCGTGCACCTCTGGCGGGAACATACCGATGTCGTTCGCTTCCGCCCCGACGCCCAGCCCCAGGCTGGCCAGTCCGCGCGTCAGCGTGTCGGCCGACGAGAGTGACTTCGAGCGCTGCAAAGGGGCAACATTTAGTTGGGTAGTGTTTCCGCTGCCGCCGGTGTTGGTGGCGCTCGGATTCGTGTGCGAGTTGCTGTTCTGGTAGCTGTTGTTTGCGTGTGCTGTTGCGTGAACCAGTGGTTCCGGTGCGAACTTGACCCGCGGTCCGCTAGACTGGAGGCGAAAAACGAGAGAGCGATGGTAAGCGATCAGGCGGGAGCAAAATGGTGATGGTGGTCGGACAGGATTTACCGGAGGATATTCTCTGGAGGATATGCCCTACTCTGGTAAATCCTGCAACAAACCCCTTTATTTTCTTCATCGAAGTAAGCCGTGCGGCGCCGTAATGAATCCAAATGAAACCACAAGAGATCGCAATCGATCCGTGGGAAAACAGTTTTCAAAAAATCAAAACACTCAAAAATCAAAACCAATCGAATTGGTGGCCATTTTCTCCAACCGACTCACGTGCAGAATGTTGCTGCTTGACGGCGAGTTCACCAGCGGCATATGAGACTGCTGCAGCGGCATCCCTCCGTGATGATGGGCCGGCATGATAAGCGAACCTCGCTGGATGGGACTTCCGATCGAACCCAACTGCAGCTGATGATGCTGCCGTCCGTGCATTCCTCCCATCGGCAGGGTGACGTTCGATTTCGAATGCTGCAGGGCGCCACTGTAGATGTTCAGCGATCTGTAGAGAATGTCGGGTCGGGGTGTTTAAAAGTGCTGCGTTTGGCTTATCGTCGATCGTCAGCGCCTACCTTGTGCTTTGCAGCGGGAATCTGTGATCGTTCATCGGCAGATTGTTCATCTGAAACTCTTGCGCGTGCACGTTCAGTTTGTTGTTCATGCCCGGCAACCCATCCAGGCGACCCTCTACAGGGGTAGGGAGGAAAAAATAAAATGGTGAAATTAGGCGGGTTTTGCTCCATTGATTCGACTGATCCCTCACGGAGGTTGTTTTGTATGAAAACCTACCACGCAGCTGTTGCTGGGCATGTTGGTGAGCCTGGCTTTGGGCGAACGCCAAACTGCGCCGTTTGTTGCTGTTGTTGATCTGGCCGCCGATGGAAAGTATAAAGATTTAATATTAAAATATATTCACACAAAGTGTCGTTCAAATTGAAAGTAGTAATGAACATATTTGTTGAGGAAATAATATTTAGGGGTGATCTCTATTTGTTCGTGAAAAATTTTATACAACACCGCCGAATGCTGCCATTTAAATGAAACATTATGATTTTGAAAGATGAAATGATAAAGCATTTTTAGTAGTTCACAAAAATCGATAAAAAAAACAATAAATTAACAAAAGAATTACAGAAGCACTATAAAACATCAATAGAAATTAAAGCTAATGAACCAATTGATATAACAATAAGCAAAAAAGCAAAACGTTAGAGAAAAGCGCTTTTTACCTCGAAAATTTGCTAGATAAGAAATTTTCAATTTCAAAGGGACGAGGACGAGCATAGAAGAAAAAGAGAAAAGGTTTGGTTTTAAAGTTAGTTACTACCATTGTGACCAGATTGATTTAGAAAAGAAAAGTAGAGCAAAGAGGCATTTCTACTTTCCCGGAAACCCACTTACCTGTTGGTTAGAATTGCGTATGAAGCTTCGCTCCCGCGAGATTCCCGGCGAAATGTAGTCCTGAATTTTGACGTTCTTCTTCGTCGCGCTGCTTTCGTTTTGATCAGCCATTGTCGTTGCCGTCTGTTGGTTCTTTTTTAACTGTTATGCCGGTGAGCTTTTATCTTTCGTATCTGTTCGTCGGTAGTCTATGTTTCGTTTCGGCCACTTTCAGGGAAACCGGCTTGATTATTCACCAACTCGCCCGGTTGCGCACACCTAATGCGTTAAACCGATGAAGGGCTCATGATTTCGTTCGATTGTTTCGAGAAAATACTACCATGCCGGAACGAAACAGATCGTTAGCAATGGAGGTATATAATTGAAGCGATGGAATATTGACATGTTGTTGTATCATAGCTATCCGCCGTTTACGGCTTGTCAAGCAAATCTTCGCGGGCAATTCCGACATTCAATGGCCGCTCGGGCGTGCATATGAAATATTCATGTTACAACTTCCCACCTAGCTCCATTCCCAGACGGACGGATGAGCCATTTGCATACGCCCCGAACGGAACCAAAGCGAATCGCTGTGTACGTGTGTTTCTTCTTCTCCTTCGCGCGCGATCGCGGATTACGTCATCGTGTTGGGCGGA
Source organism: Anopheles sinensis (assembly GCA_000441895.2). Lineage (NCBI taxonomy): Eukaryota > Metazoa > Arthropoda > Insecta > Diptera > Culicidae > Anopheles > Anopheles sinensis. The sequence continues at coordinate 2,431,944 of KE524975.1, forward strand.
GCAGCATGGCGACGGTGGTGGCCCGCTCCGGAAGCAGAAATAAATACTATTCAAAAATATACCTATTCCCCAAACCGCCGTCGCTCACGAGCCCTTTGTGGTTTCTAGGTTTTTTTTCCCCAAGATTTTACCGCAACGTGCAATAATCTGATCGTTGTGTCGTTTCTGTTTGTGTGTTTTTTCGATTACACCCACGTGCCCCGATGGAGACTCATGGTTGCAAATACTTGGTGCTACAAGTTCACATCACACTTTTCGGTGTTTTGTATCCTTCTGGTCTTTCATTGAACTTGAACGTGTGTTTCACCTTGCTAACTAATTCTCTTTCTCGCGTTTCAGTTGATCGCGAAGCAAATGCGCACCACACATTTCAACGCCATTTCGCGTAGGAGGACAGATTGGTTGGGCAAGCCACGATGCAGCTGTAAATGCAGTAAGACGACATCAAGTACGCGGTCGACGTCACATTGCGATAAAATGTACGCAACTTGTGCTGGCATGCCGAAGGACGCCAACCGTCGTGGGTTTTGTAAACAGTTGTCACCTGTCCGTAGGTGTTAAAAGGCCTATGCTGAATTGATTCAAGGTGTCCGATGTGGTTGATCGAATGCCAGCTAGTGTTTGTGAATGCAATCCGTTTGTTTTAGAAATGCAGTTGGTAATAGTTTCGTCGCAATATGATCTTTAATTTAATAATTTACAGAAAAATGAATTTTGTTAATCTTCTTACTATTTTTAGACCAATATTTATTTTTACAGGATCCATTTTATAATTTTTTGGTTCATTGAGATCGAATTATAATCTAGAAAAATAATTGGGATTAAATTGTAACATCTTGGCATAAAAATAAAGATGATTCAATGGAATAGATTTATTAACAAAAAACTATGCAAGATATGTTAAATTAGCAGAAAAAATTATTTATTAATCGTACTTTAGAATGATACTAACATTTCTCAGAAATAAGATAATTTAAACCGAATTTTCATTGATTTGTATGGATAAAACTATAAAAAATGTTAGCATCAATCTCTTGGAGTTTATTTTATAATTAAAAACCAATTTGTTGGACTGGATCGATCATGTTGGAAAATTAATTGAGCCTCTTCTAACCCGAATCGAACGATCGCTGCTACAAACAAGATCATCTATAGAACTTTCTTGGATTGTCAAAACAATCCCCCGTTTTTCGTAGATAGTAGAAAGAGGATTGGTTTGAATGTTTTCGTTTGATGCGCTGGATCAACGTGTATGCTCGACGCGCCCGATGAAAGATTTGGTTTTCTCGCCTCGCGACGTTTGTTTACCAATTCAAGATTATTTCTGGATCCGTTTGAGACCGCGGTTTCGAACACCTTTAAGCAAAATGGCTTACGGGATAAACACAGCAAACGGCGATTTAAACAACGCAACAACCGTTTTGTAACCTACTTAGATGTAAGGGTTGGGTTTATGTGCAAACGAAAAGAACCGTCTCCCTGCAAAGCACGAGTCATCCGCTCAAAGTACATCCAATTGGAGTAACCACAAACATCGGCAACGGCATCTGCGCTGGTGTTCTTAATTTGATCCACTTTGAACGCCAAGTAGCTCATCCCGAACTCGCGCGTCATCTACGAAAGCGAATCGAAATCGGTCGGTCGGTCGCGTGCACTTGGGCCAAGCCGCTTTTTCTACTACCACCACTACTAGCACGCCGGATGACATCATGCCCCGCGGAAGGCCAGAAGAGCAGAGATGCCAGCTGATCCGGTAAAGGTAAGAGCAACGTAGGGTGGGAAAGTCTTTCCCGTAGTGTTCTGGCTCAACGTATCTGGTTTCCCAGGGGGTTGTCGATGTTCCTCGATCGAGTACGGCAAACAAACAGTTCCTGATCGATCCATCTTGCTTCCCTATCGCCACCGAAACCGGTGTGTGTAACCTCCTCGCATATCGGATTACTTCACCGAGGAAGTGTACATTCAGTCTTTTGGCCGCTCGGAACCGGGCGTCAACAGTGCGCGGTTATTATTAGCGACCAAACGGCGTAGTGCCGTAGATCAACTCCGTGCTCACCGCTGCCGAATTGTGTCTGACGTCGAAGAAGACGTGTGTGCTTCGGAGCGTATCGAAAACACGTCAGGAGGGAAATTTTGATGATTCTTCCCGATGCGCAAATGTGGAGTATGCTTTTCAGGCAAGATACGGACCTCCCACTTCTATCTTTGTAATTATCTCCAACATGATAACAGGCGTGAAACCGTAAATAATGGTTTTTCTTCCTTCTTGTAATTCTTACACTTCCCGCTGCAAGATGGTGTGTACAAGAGATAGGGAGGAGAAAAATAAAATAAAATGTATTCACTAACAGAAATCCGCGAGTGCAACTGCCATTGCCATACTACTACACACTCTCTCCCTCTCTCTCTTTCTCTCTTCCCAGCATCCAAAGTTTGCTTTTCGGCGGTCGATGTCACCGTCGTTGGGGGAGCCGTTTGATTCACCGGAATTTACCGCGATTGTAGTGAGTATTATTCATTCATTTTAATTTATGTTTTATCACGCGTAATCCCAGCACGATAAATCGCCGGGAGAATCACAATTTTTTATTCCTTTTTTTACGTATAATAAGCGATTATTTTTTGGAGTAAAGTAAATATCCCAATAAATTTTTCACTCAACCATTTCTATGCATGATTATTCACTAGCACAGGGAAAAACATAGTATGCTGCTACAACCCGCGATTTCTGCATCCGTGTGGGTTTTTCATTTCCTAGCAACGACGGTATGCGTGCGTGCGCGAATTTCTGCTCACAATTGTCGCACTAAAATCTTCGTATCACACTGTTACTGTTGCATTTTATCGGAATATGACCATTTTTTGCACATAACTTTCTTGTCACATTTTTCACGTAATTTCCCAATTTTCGCTTACCGAGCAAAGGCACACTAAAGCAGCACCGTGTGGTGGTGGTGGGGACTTCCGCGCGGTATCTTAACTTTTTTTTTTGCTACCCCGCCCGCCGTAAATACTACTAATTTCACTGCTCTGTCACTCGGGGTGCGCAAGCAATCGGGACCGGCCGATCGGAGGCGCGCGCGCTGACGGATCGTGACGGAATTTCGAAACGGTGCGTGTGTATCGTGTCGGAGTGGTGTCGAGTAACTGAGGCCGCGAGTTCGCCGGATCGCGCACGCCACGAAAATGCCGTTGATCTCTCGCAGAAGAACGTTCTCCCGGCACGTGTGTGTGTATTGGGGGGGCGATTGCGCGCGCGGTTCTAATTAACCCCACGGATTTCTCTCGAGCGACGATCGTGGTTTTATTTTTAATGGACCACATTGGGCATCTGCGAAGCTGGACTTCTAACACTAGACACTGTGGATTTTCATTGTAAATTTTGTGGTGTGTTATATCCCAAATAATCAAACTGTTTTGAATTTACGTTCGATCACTCACCATTAACAAAAATGTCTAATGCTCACTCTATTGCTCCATCGCTCTCAATGGGACGCTCCGCTCTTTGCGCCATGCTATTTTCGCGCATCTAACTAAGCAAACATGCGGGCATGGGCGTTCCGTCCGTTCGGCCAGTTGAGTAACCGATGACTAATCATCCGTGGTGACATTTTCGAAAGGGTTGTATTCCGGTACACAAACCAGCGTAACCACGTGTTTTGTCAAACGCATGAAAACAAACATGAAAATTTGTATGTCGTATTCAACAATGTTGAACTTTATGTTCTGAATGTGCAATTTAATCGTAGAATAATGGAGATTTCCTTCACTTACCTCCTTTTGTGGGACGTCAGAGGATCGTTTGGTTCGGCGCCGTATTGGGTGGATGGAAACGTGATCAACCTTCGTAATAGATTTCATCCACCGAATGGAAGCAAAATCGGCTTTAGGAGAACCAATGAAAAACGTTTTGTATGTTTGTCATGAATTTAAAATATCTTTCTTTATTGAACTCGCAGTAGTATCCATTTTTGGTTGTCTTACTTCACTTTGCTGCACTGTATTATTTTGTTCTTTTGACTTTCCGCTTACGATTACTTACGTTTTTTTTTATAGATATAACTTATTTATTATTGGCTTCACTGTCTAGAGTAACTCTTCAGGCTATCGAGAAGGAGAAAGGTAGGGGTTTTTGTTGTTGTAAATATTTAACTTGCTGTTTGGATCGTATTGCCGATCGTTTGATTTTTCTTCGGTTGTCATTTTGGTTTCTTTTCTCCACTACTCGTTTAACGTTAATTATGTCGGGTGTATGGAGAGATTTTCCGTTTTCCACTTGAATATTTTTTAGGTGTTTACCTATGTTCTTTTTCGTATGTATGTGAGTAAGGACTTTGGGTAGAACATTACTTTGCTTTATCCACTGATTTAGATGTCCTATTTACAACAGTATCGTTTCCCCGTTATTCGTGGCGGTCCTCAGTTGAGCGTTAGGTTTGAGGAGCGTATATTGCACAAGTACCGTACACCTCGGGTGGACGCAATGGCTAGGTTGATATGGTGGCGAACCAATCTCAGCATGAGAATGTATCCTTTTGAATGTGCGAACGTAACGCAAAGGATGTTGTGGCAGCATGACGTAATGCGACATCTTTGCTCTTTCCTCACACCAAAGAGCTGCTGTACCTATCCATCAATTCGAGGAAGTTATTTGAGATCGTTATAGGTTCCTTTTTCTTGCGCTACTTGAATGTTTTGAAACAACTCTAGTCTACAGTTGGATTTATTTGTTTTTACAAATACTGTTCACAGGTATGTTATTATGCTGCTGCATACGTGAGTATATTTATTCGCACATTGCCCGAACTATTCGACATGCCGTTTTGCAGTTTTACTGCCAAAATAAACGGATACTAGAATGACTCGTTCTAAATCTTTTCACCTACTTTATTTTTTGCTCGACACTTTTCTCAACGGTGGATGAACATACTTTACTACTTCTCTTCTTTCTGTTGCGCTAGATATTATTCATTTCGTTCAGCGAAAGGTAAAGGCAAATGGTACGAAATGTCCAGACTCCACGTGCAGTGCTGTGGCACCCACGTTTAGGGTCCATTATTGCTAGAATGATTTGTAGTTCAGTTTTTGCCTTTTTCTTATGACTGATGAGAAATCAGGACAATTGAAAATGTGTTTACTATTCACTTTTACAATCCTTCATAATATTATAAAATCATAATCAAAATAATCTTCTGCGTATTGATTTGAAATTTTTAGAAAATAAAGAAACAATCACGTTTCACGACTTTATGCCGCAAGCGTGGTATTATTCAAAATTATTGCACCCAATCTTGCGTCCAACCGTGCAAGTACGCTGATCTTCTATGGAACGGTTGCTTGCAAGCTTGTATGATTCTGTACAAGTGAAAACATCTCGTGCTCCACGCGTTGATTCGTTTTGGTTTTCCTTTTCCCTCGAAACAGCACTGCATACCTAAATTTAGTTTACTTACAACAAACCAGCTTTCCACTTAGCTTCATCGGTGGCTCCACTCTTTGGTTTTGTTTAATGTTTTCCATTTTTTATTTAATATTTTCCGTTTTAGAATTGTTCTGTTGTACGCCTGAGAAAATGGGGCGCTTCAGGTTGAACTTTCCCTGCGTAGCGCCTTCTCTCATAAACCGTTCGATTGAAAACACAAACCTTTTTAAAACATTATTCCTGCCTTCTCTCTGTTATTATGTTTTCGCAAATTTTACAAACGCTTTCATACGGTAGTTTGAAGTTATTTTTTAAAAGGATGTTCATTTTGTGAAAGACGAATATGATTTTAACATAATTAACTTCATTCACCTCCTTCTTTGCATTCCATTACGCTAAGCGCAAACTTAAAACAATCGCGTACGATCTGCTTACAAGCGTGTCCAAGAAGGACCTTCCCAAAACATGCACATTTAATCATGCCTTTTGATGCAATAACGAAAGCAATCACAGTCGAGAATCTGGTCGGGTGTTGGCTTAAGGTGAAGAGGATTTGCGTTACTACCAAACCCCATTAAACAGTCGATAAAGTATTGTAGGGTTTTCACTATTTAGCGCTTATCCGGCACTAGTTGACGAGCAATAACAGTGTGTTAAAATAGATGCTTTGATTGAACGTCACAATGCTCAACTGGTTAAGTAGATAGCAGCGAGGGTGTAGAGGTCACTTTATGTACAGCTGGATAATGAAGTTCCTTATTGTAAAATTTTCTACGCATAACAACATTTTTCCTATTCACAGAACGCCATAAGAGAAGAGATAGAGAGAGTTTTACCGTCTTTAGCTGCTAGCGATCGCAATAACGCATGCCAAATATGAACATCGAAGGCTACTCAAGAATGACACACGTACAGACACACATAACTATACATAGCAGACCTTACACACGATGTGACTTAATCTATTCCAACATCCAGTTATGCATTAATGATATAATTGGTAGCTTTTTAGGGGCGGGACATTAACCCGACTTCATTACTCTATCGTTCGTTTGGTGAATGTATTATCATGTTTTACATTGTTTAAACTCTTCGTTTATTACTTGCAAACAATTCAGTTGTATCAGTTTGTGTTGTGTCGTTATTCTTTGGACCCTTAATTTATTATTCCTATCGCTACGCTATTCGAGTTTCAGGAGAGTTCTGTTCTAGGGAGTGATTTTAAGGTCTACATTATCATTACTATGCTTTGGTAGTATTTTGCTCTACTCAACAACTTTTAATGTGATTTACAGCGGATCATTTAAAGATCAACGAAAACACGGTGAAAGGTTTTGTGATCACGAGAGATTATTGTATTTTAAGGTTAGCTTTTCCTTTTGACGCACTAATTCTTTTTGCCGATTGGACCATATGTGTAGTAAACCCATTATTAAGCATTGAAGGTTTTTTAAAGAACTTCTTTCTATATATAAGATAAGGGTTGTTCATTTTGTTTTAAATCTAGTGAGCGAGAAAAAGTAGTTTTCGTATTTAATGATATGATTGAACGCGTTAAAATACGCTGCACAAACGAGTGAAACCCATAGTAAATTTTGCAAAGAATTTAACCATCAAATTTCAATAGACTGATGATTCACAAAAACCGAATTGGTATAAGAAAAATAATGACTTCGGGAACACTTTGCACCTCAAAAGAAGAACATAATGATGCGGTCTGTCCCTCGAATTGCAATTAATCATAAACCTTATCGTGCTTATGGTGATCTTCTTAACTACGTATGGATAGCGACAACGTAATCAACTTCGGTAAGTAAAGGGGGGCTCATTGCTCTCAATGTATTATGCTTTTAACTGATAGTTTTTACCCCCGCAGTCGATGCGATGAGGCAATCTTTTGAACCACCAACGGCAAACAGTAGTGGTTCATTAACATTTTATCGCCATTATTTGCATCATTTTATCGCAACCTTCCATCGGTTTGATTAATGTGTTGCCAGGCACAATTGAAGTGAAATTACTTTCCCTTTTCGCGTATGTATTCACGCCTTTTGCTGAAGAACTAAGCATGACTGTTGGAATTGGTGGCGAGTGTTATATTTTTTTCGGATTAATTTCCTTCCGCCCACCGGAATGCCAAATTCTTGTGAAGTAACGATTCTTTCGTGGAAGCGTAAAAAACGGCCTACAAAAACGACCGGCTTCCATTACCGGCACCGTGCCTTTTACCCGAATCACACCTGCATCACTTGCCCCGTTGTGGTTTGCTAGTGAAAAAAAAAACTTTCAAAACCCCTGGATTTTCCCACATGAGCCGATGGAAAAAACGGGACTGATACGCGCCATCACTCCGAACACTTGTGTGTATTTTTCCTACGCAATTTTCATTTGAAACCCCTTTTAGGCCTGCTGAAACGCCAATGCATGTTTTTGATGAAATAGTAAACCCGGGGGCGCGAGAAAACCGAACGTGGAGGAGGAGGCCCACATCACCGCAGCAAGCGATGGAGGCGCCTGGTGGTGAGAATGGGTTTGAATTTCTCATAACATCCGCACCGCAGCGCTCGGTTCGCTGAGCAAACTTTCCGAACGGCTTACTTGCGGGTTCATGTGCGGGACTCCCGCAATTCCATGTACTTCTTTAGAGCTCGGTTCGTTACCCGCCGGAGGGAAATATTTCCCAAAGCCGTGGTGGTACGAAGGTAAATCATAAAGCATCAAAATTCGCACGGCATATTTTATAGTTGGCTCGTAAAACCTCAAAGAACGAAGAAATCAGAATCACGGCGTATTTTATTTTAAGGAGAATGAGAAGAAGGAAGAAGTATGCAACAGACAGTAATGACTTTGGCTGTACTTTCCTATGCTTCTTAAATTCCACTACATGCTCCGGAAACAGTACCTTTTTGTGTGTTGAAGCATATGGAGTTAAAGCGTACAAATCACTTGGCGCCTCCATTCGAACTGGGTAAGGATTTGTTTTTATTCCAAATCGAGTCAGACATGGAAATCAGCTTCCAACACTGTTTAAGTGAGCCAAATTTTGCCCAAAATCTGCGGGGAAAAAAGATACAACTACCCGACACCATCAATCCTTCCGACGCCGTGATTTCGAATATTCTGGCAAGTGTACAACGGCATCGTCATAAATTTAAATAAAATCCTAAGCACAGAAGAAAGAAGGAGATACGATCCATGGGAAAAAACACTCTGTGGCAGTAGGCGATGGGTTTGAGCTTCAAAAACCCTCCGGGCACGAGACATGACATGGGTGTAGTATGTCTATTCCCCAATTTGATCGTTGGAACATTCCGAGCCGCCGCTTCGGAAGATCAGGCTACGGGGGAAGGTAAGCGGTAAACCGGTGGAATTTTCCGGATCTCTGCAGAAATTTCCAATTGCCCGAGAAAGATAGGGAGAGAGCGAGGAAGGGAGTGAGACGTAGCGGGACGTTTTGCGAATGTGAATGAAATCGAGCAGAATAATAATCGTAAATTAATTTTACACCCACGAAATCGGTGTCCCCGGTTCTGGCGTTCGGGGGTTCGAAGGTGGTTTGGAAATTGTGGATTTCCATCCTAACCTCCCAATCTTGCGGTTCGTTCCTGTGGCCCGGTTTGGTGACTCTCCCTTGCACCGGAAAATGAGGATGCTCCCAGTTGGGCGTCGTGCGGCGAACGTTGAGTCAAGTGAACGTTGGTGGGCTGTGGCCAAGGACGGGTTTAGGATGATACGATCGGTGTTAATTAAATTTAAAGCAACACACACACACACATACGCTCGCGCATTATCCGCTCGGTTTGGGTCACTTTTGTGCCCCGAAAGTGTTACAAACGAAAGGCCAGTTAAATGGAAGCCGAGCCAAAAAGCGCATGTGATTCGGCGAATGGGGGTAAAGTGACCAAGTGTTCAACCGGTGGCTGACCGGATGTTAGTTTATATACATTACACGCGTCGCATCGCAAATTTGAGTGTGGACACGATTGGTTCGTCTCATTGCTCCAAAAGTTTGGTGTAAGGTAGAGGGGATTTGAGTAAGATATGGAAATATTGTCCGTTTGTTGTTAGATGACTAGAGATAGAGCGTTGTGGGAACGTGTTAGTTTTGCCTTCCGTAGGGCTTGCCATCGGGAATCGAAGGGGATGCATTTAGTAAAATAACTTATGACGTAGTATGAATACTTTTTTGATAAAATGAATGCATAAAATACTGCTGCGAATTTAAAACAGAGCTTAGTAAAGGGTAATAAAAAATAGTTGCTGTACCACGAAAATGGGTTAATTTTTTCTTGGGAAACTATACATAAAAAGGTTTAAACAAACAAACACAAACCTGTAAATTATTGTAACTTTTGCAGATACATCACGCACGACTCCCGTTGGCATCAATTGGCAACCGCTTGTCTCACGCAATTGTCCAACATCTTCGCCCACAATGCTGCATAAGAATCGGGATTTTTTGTTTCATTCTTCAAATTTACACATACAACTACAGTCTACATGCTAAATGCGGGGGTTTTCCCGCATTCTATAATTGCACCTCTCCGAAAGCATCTCGCCGATGCTCACGTTTCGGAGGCGAATTATGTTAGAGAAATATTTCCTTATGTTTCAAAATGAATTTACATTGAAATGGAACCTAAAAACATGGCCCGAAATGCTCCACCAATGGTATCTTTTCATTTCGAAAACCAAACAGAAAGCGCCTTCTTTTGCTCTCGAAAGGCAGGGAATTGTGAACTTGTCTTACTGGTTAGCGTTAAAGATACGTACAACGAAAATTGTCAGGTTAGATTCGTTCCATTATTGCAAGGTTTCAACTAGATTACGTTTGTACACCCATAGGCGTCGGGATCGGCGATCTCTATGGGGCGTTGGTCACACACTATCACATTTGCTATTTACATTTTTCAGCGCAATTTTCCCGCACGCGCTCCGTTTGGGATCGTTTTCGACTGGGAATGCGTTTCCATCAAATTGCACTCGTTTAAGGATCCGTTGGACGAACCCCTATTCGGTCTTTCCACTGAATTAACTCTGCTCGATTTTCCGGACAACGGTTTCGATTGATGTTAATAACACTTTCCGTTCTTTTTCGTTGTGGAAAATCTCTCATGGGAATTCTGCCACAATTTTCCACCATCACTGGCATGTGTTTTTAGTCATTCGAATAAATTTACCGCTCCCATTTCTTTTTACTTTGTTTGTATGTACATGTGTGCGGGTGTATATTTGTGGGCCGTCATGGTTCATTTAATTTTCGCGTTTTCCCCGAGGAAAGATGCTTTTGATGATGACACAAGTAATGAGCACACACGTATTAACTGACACCCAAACACACACACACGCGCACACATAGGTACAAACACGTTTCATCCGATCATTCATATCCCTATTCGAATCAAGTAAGTTTTGTCACAACCATGATTTTCTTCCCAAACCGTCTTGTTCGCGCACGTCTTGTTCCGTTTGTTTGCTTGCACATTTATCGTACATTATTTTTCTACACCGAGTGCTACATTATTGTATCCCCCCGTTGATGGGCTTTTATTCTGTGGGTTTGTTGACGTTCTTCAACGGGTTCGCTCGGTGTTTTGCGCTTTGCAGCCTGCTGCGATAAGGGTATTTCGTGCCGTTTTGTTTCAATTTTCCGCTTCCCAGTTAGTACCGAGCACGTGCCCATCATATTGGGCAATTAATTGAAACGCCACGTGTGTGAATGTATGTGTATGTGTGTGTGTGTGTGTGTATTTGTGTGTTACATGTGCACCCTCGCACCATTTGTCCCCCCCGTGCGGCCACAAGACAATCCGTCTCAGCGGAAGATAAGATTTTCCTTCACGCTCGCAAAAGCTTTCTCGTTAAGTTCCGGTTTCGAGCGCGTGTTTTTATTTGCTTTCCTTTCCGCGACGCTTGTTTGCGCTCTGTCTGGCGGAAAGGGTAAAAGAAAACCTGGTTCCGTTCTTTATGGTGCTAAGGTACGGAGACAGCCGGCTCGAGCTGTACACAGAGCATTTTCTAATGATTCAGAATTATTTGCCCAAGTGCGGCGTGTACTCGTGTGTCTGTTTGTTGTGTTTGAAACGATGAAGATGACGACGAAAGGCGTACGGTGAAAAGGATGTCGTCGTTAGGATGTTGTTGTGGTCCCCGTACGCCTTCCATCCTCCTTTTGCCCCCGCTCGATCCGGGCGAGAGGGCGAGTTGAATCACAAATGTGTGAAAAGTGTCCTACTTCAGATACTACGAAGAAATTGGCTCAACTACAAGTTTGTTTGTAACGCATTGTTTCCTACTTGTTATTTCGTTTGTGTTTTTCCTACGTTTTCATAAGATGGCGACTCTCTCCCGACTCCTTCAATGATGTTTTGTTGCGATTTGTTGATGTCAGTGCGGGACGGGACGGGAGTCGCCAGTTTTAAGACTGCGAAGAGTGAGAAACTTTTACATGAAACTTGAAGCTGAATCAGTAGCACCGAAGTAATCAAGCAAATATTAATCACTGGAACCACCGTTTCCCAGGCCGGCCTTCACGTCTTGCGGCACCTAAAGAAGGCAGAGAGTAAAAGATGATTGCAATTTATTTAATTCCCGATTCAGAAAGGAGAAGACATCCGTTAACGTTTATAACGAACATATCTTTACTAAATAATGAATTTCATTTAATGAATGTCAGATTACATAGAAGTGTTTAGAAACCATTTGTAAGCTTAAAAACCTCAGAGCACGTACATCCTACTCAATGAGGCCGTCCTCAGTCAATCCAAACACACGTGCAACATACGCGTCACTTCAACTCACCAGCTTTCGGAAGCAATCCTCGAAGAAGAGCGTCATCGACCGGTAGAGGTGCTTCTTGACGCCGGCCAGATTGTGGCCCTCGTCCGGGTAGATCAGCTGCTTGAACAGTGCGCCCTTGCTGGAGAGCGCTTTCGAGAAGACCACACTTTGCTGGAAGTGCACATTATCGTCCGCCGTGCCGTGAACCTGCGAAAAGGAAGGAATCCCCCAGGGGGAAGCAATGGATGATTTAATGTAATGACGTGTGAGTTGCTGCAGGGTCCCTTTTAGTAGGAACATAATTTATCGCGTGTTGAAACGACCGTTGGAGTAGAACTTTTAGTAGTTCGTATTTCGTGAGCATATGGATGTTGGTGGACGTTTCCTTCCACAATACTTTAAGTATTACGTGAGTTACTAAACATCCCCAAGCCCCTAGATATGGATTTTACAGTTGGAAATGGGTACAACACGACATTAATGGCTCACCATGAGGAATTGCTTGTCCCGCAGCTTTTCGGCATGCTTTGAGAGATCGCTGTCCTCGTAGCCCTTGTAGTTGTCGGTCACATTCGGCATGCCCATAAAGCGTTCGGTGTAGGTTGAATCTATCAAAAGGAAGGAGAATTACAAATCAGATATCGCTGTAAGAAGGGATTCTCACAACTCCTACCGTAAAGCTTCCAGTTGGTCACCGGGGCAACGCTAATGCCACACTGGAACAAGCTGGTAGGGCTCGCCATGGCCAACGCCGCCGTATAACCACCATAACTCCAGCCCCAAATACCCACGCGCCGTTTGTCCACAAAGTGTAGACTATCACGCAGGTACTCGGCGACCTCGAGCTGATCGGACACTTCGACCGTGCCGAGCCTTCGGTAGACCTCGTGTAGCAGCTGGTAACCCTGACCACTCGAACCTCGACCATCGATCTGCGTCACAATGTAGTCCTTCGTACCGGCCAGATATGTGTTCCAGTCCATACGCCACTTGTCCGTTACCAACTGCGTTCCTGGACCAGAGTATCTGTTTGAACGGTAAAATACGGTTTAGGACAATTCTTCCTCTTCTATTCTGGGACATTCTCCTTCTTTCACTTACACGTGGACGATCATCGGATAGCGTGTGATTTCGTCCTCGCGCAGTCCGGGTGGCAGAAACATGCGCACCTGAGCGTGATAGCCACCGGAGATCATCACCGGGAAGGACTTAACCTGCGGAAGTGCCACCTTACCGACCCGATCGGACAGTGCCGTGTTGTTCTGCAGGTAGTAGAGGACCTGAGTCGGCGCCTTGGTGGTGTCCGGTATAATACGATAGATGGCGCTGAACGGCACGATCGGGCCAAGGCACTCGATCAACGCGAACTCACTGTTGCCTGGCGCGAACACGGTCGTGAAGTACTGGCAGGGTGTTGGTGGTGGAGGTGGTGTCACCGTGCCCGGTTCCGTAGGCTTCCGTTTCCGCTTCGACGGAGGTGTGGTCAGTGGGACCTCTACGTATTCCTCCTCTTCGTCTCCTACATCCTCCCAGTCGTCGTTCCATTGCTGTTGGACTCGGTTCGACGCCTTAATGGTGACATGTGCGTGTGAACCGTGCTGGTGAGTGCAGGTGAGACATCGAGGTGGCCGTGGGGAAGTTCCCTGCTTCGGGGGTAGTGAGGACGCCCGGTAGAGATGCTGCTGGGCGGGAGAGTGCTCCGGGATTCCGAGATAATACCTGCGCGGGTCAACACCGGACATAAATAACCTTCCCCTCGCGCTCAGGAAAGATGGAACTTACACAAAATTATTCGCCTGATCCCAGTGGAGAATTTTGTTCACCTCAAACCGACCGTGCGTCAACGGAATGATACGCTTCTTACCGATGTGCACGTGCACCAGATGTCGAAAGTGTCCTACGGAGAAAACAGCAATAAACCACGCGAAGGGAAACGATAATGGAGTAGAAGAATAATGAGCTAAAGCTCTCCGAGTTCGAGTGGCGGGAAAGTTAAAGTAAATGTATCAAACGGACCGATCCATCTTGCCAATGGGAGACCGACCGTTTTGTCGGCCGCTTTTATCTTCCAGTAGATCCCCCGAAAGACGAAAAACGATCCCCCCAAATGAATGATGGTCATGGATCCCTCCTAGCCCGAAGAGGGCACTTAAATGTATGCAATTGCCATTGGTAGTAACAAATTGGAAGGACGACATCTTCCCGGGGCAAGCGAGTGGATCGTAAATCTTGCCCCAGTCGATTTTCGTCTGGCATGAAGGAGAAAAAATAATCAATTTTCTCTTGACTATGTTTTCCCCCTGGCGCATTCCCTAGTTGCAGAAGAAAAACTATAAACAAATTGAGGACAGTGAGTGGAAAGCGATGTTCCTGGAAGCCGGTTTATAGTGTGTGGTCATTTATAAAGCATCTTGCTTTTGTTTTCCATTTGCATTAGGAGGGTCAGATGCTTCTTCATAGGGTTTCATAAACTGTGATTTTTGTTGGACATTCTTTAAGTTTCTTCAGCTTCTTAATTGAGCATCAGATTTTTCTATTGCCAATAAAATGCTGTATCATAAGCTTGTACTTTACGTCACTTCATCCATCGGCGTGTAAGCGCCTTATGAGAACGCAGCTTTGCGTAAAAATAAGCTTTACAAAACTATAATCTTCGGCGCTAAGACTCTTACTAAAAAAAATGTGTTGGCATCGCCAGTGACGTGCGAATTAAGGCCAGCCTCATTCTCCGCCGTAGATCATGCTTATGCCTTATCTTTCTTCCCACGGGTCGCTTGAAATGTTTCAACGTATAAATTAGCACGATGCAAAATGGGCGTGAATTATGTACGTGCTTAAATAATTAAATACAAGCACTCCCCGGGAACGGCTGCGGTTAGCATAAGGGATACGTACCTGCGGTGCCATCGCGCAGCGGTGAAATGGCAATGTACGAGCTGCCATTAAGGCTGAAGAACGGTACGGACATCTCGTCGACCCAGCCGCGTCCATCGCCGCTGATTCGGTGAGTCTGGGGAGGAAGGGAGGCCAATGCAATGAAGCAAGGATGAGACACGAGGCCGAGACGGGGGATAAATCCTATTTAATTCACAAACATAGCAAAGTGGGATGATGTCGCTTTTTCACATGGCTTTTATTTTTCTCCATTCGTTTCCTTCATCCGTCGTAACCCTGGACAGTAAAGCTTCTTTTGAAGTAGCGCATTCGTCCTTTCGAGCTTTTCCGACATTTAACCCTTCATCAACTAAACCTGGTTGCCTTTTTACCCAGTCCAAGTTACACGAACGCTGCACGAAACCGCAACCCGATTGTCGTTAATCCGGGCCCTATTCTGGATGGATAGACGAATGCACCGGTCCGGTGTTGGGGAAATGATGTGGTTTGATTAGACCTTTGTCAACGCAAACCAACATCACCTGAACGAAACTTTTCAAGCACAAAAGTACGTGGGTGTGTGTGTGTGGCCAGAGATTTATTGTTTCAATTTTACAGTTGAAATGCACTGCATTATTCCGAAAATTGGATGAGTCCCGCAAAGTGCTCCCGAAAGGAGCGAATCGAGTAAAAAGGCCATCACGGTGCAAAGGGATACAACATCGTAGTGCCTTGTGCAACACCACGACACCAGCGTCCTGAAGAAGGTCATAGATTGGATGTTAAGTATGTCGGAACCTTCTGATCTGATAGACGGTGTGACGAATGTTGGTCCGTTTGTTAGAAGGATTTCGAATTAAGCCGTACCGAGAACCAAAGGAGACGACCTGTAATCGGTTCGTGAGGAGAATGTATGTATGTGTGTGTGTGATAAAAGCGACAGTGACACTTTGTTGTGCTAGGGAGAAAACGGTGAAATGCTACCGGGAAGACAAATTACCTCTTGACAGTACCACATCGGGCTTTTGCAGAGCGTCACGACGGAAAGGTTCTGTGGGCGGTTCATCCACACGACGCTGACCTCCGATGGAGATACCCAGGATGCGCTCGTGAAGTAATGCTCTCTGTGAAGGGTTGAAAGGAAAGAAAATGGTCACATTTATATTGCTTTTTAAGTTCATGAGAAACCATCATGTTTGTTGGTTGTTGATGTTGATGTGCTTGGGGCAGAAATCTTTTCAAAATACAAAAATAAATCAATTTTACTAGAGATGAAAGAATATCAAAGGATCAAAATAGTAGATTTTTCACATTTGTCAACAGTGAATGGAAAAGAGAATTAAAGAAATACCACAGATGTAAGTGGCGTGCATAAGCGTGGAAAATTGTTTGCCCAACCTGTTCCCTAATTTTAAATTCCATCCCCTCCAGAACTTCGCCCGACTGCATTCGCCATTTTACAGTCAATAATCGACGCTCGAGTGATTCCGATAATCACAACCTTGCAGCCCAGTCCGGAATGGCCGTCGAAGGTAAAACTTTTCTTCCCCAGCAGGGCGGCGGGTCATGCTTGAAGCGTGCAGCACGATTTTCCACGCAGAATGGAAACTCCTCCAAGCGCCCAACGATTGGCCCGATGATGGTTGCAAATGGCCATTTTGCGCCCGTGAGTGAAATATTTCAATCGGGCGGAAAGTTTATAATTGTGTTTGAGTTTCCGTTTGGGTTTGGTTTGGGAAAGTTTTGAAGGCTTGGGCGCGGGTTTCGGATTTTCGCGGATGTCAACATTGCTACTTTCTGTACGGAGCGGGGGAAAGGAATACTTTACCATAAAAGTTGTGAAACAAGCCACTTAATATGGTTTACCTTCTTTTTTAAAATATGATTAAAATCCCAAAGGTTTATGATTGGTTATGTTGTCACACAAATTTATTTATTTATGAACCATCTAGGTTTGCAGTTAACAATCGTTTGTGATATTTTGTGTAATTATTTAGTGGTATTCAAGCGTAAAACGGTGCTTCCGAATTGAATTCCCACGCGGTGTAGATATGACTCATTTGCAACATTAAAATTACATCCTACGATTCCACGACAACAGTCGAGTGAATCGGAGCCACAGCATTGGAGGACGTTCCCTCAACCTGCCAACTCTATATACCGCCAATTCTGCAATGAAAACGAGGACACTAGCAGCCATCCCGAAAGCATAAAGGCGAAAGATTGCTATTAGGGTTTCAATGTTCAGTACGCCGTCCTCAATGTAGCCTTTGTGGATGGCTTGTTTATGTGCAACCTGCCTATGGAGCTCCTGGTAGGAGTTCTCGTAGAAGATCAAGAATCCACTCTCCACCAACCACTGCCGATAGTCGCGAAATTTGCGCTCCACCACCGAAAATGGGTGAAACTTGATAAACTTTAACAAAGGAATAAGGTTATCTCGCATCACGTAAGATAGATCCTGCAGAAACTGCGAGTCGTGCTGCCTCCGGAGACCACATTCCATCAGCATGCACACACGCGCATGTGGCATGGCTTCTCTGATTTGCTTATGCGTACGACCAGGCTTCATTATGTGTACGCGATCTGCGAGCTGGGGAAATACGGACAAGACGAAATCGATAGCGGTGCTCCAGCCGGCGATGTGGTAATCGGAGTCGAGCAGGTCCTGTCCGGTGTTGATGTGCTTCTGAAACATGCGCAGCGAGATCAACGACAGTATCTGACCCTCGTACAGCGTGTGGGCGAAGAGGACGAGCAGCGAGAGCAGTAGGGCCAGCACCCGATCCCATCCTCCGAACGACTCCCATCGTCCTAGGTTTTCCCCGAAAAGGAAAGCCGGGTTGAGGGTCAGCTTGTTGCCGAAGCTTGTGGCCTTAACCAACGCGATCGTACCGATGCTGCCCAACAGGCAGAGCCAGATGTCATACTGGAAGGGTCGGGTGAAGAACACGGCCAAGCCCACCTCGTCCCCGGCCGGAACGTACACACAGATTCCACCGAACGAAGGGATAGCGTGAAGATGACGAACGGAGGGCCCTGTGAGGAACATCTTCGTTAGCATCAGATCACCCCGGCCACGCTCGATGAACCAATCATCGGGGGAGTGCTCTACCAGGATACGATAGGAGGCGTTTTGGTGTGCGAGGATGGCATTCATGAGGTGCACTTCCACGCCGTAGATTTTCCCGTTCCAAAGGATCGGGTCGGTCGTTACCGAATGGACCACAACGGTATACACGTACCCATGCAGATCGGTCAGATAGTCTGGGAAAAGGTACGACAAGCCATTACTGGACATTTCTTGGTCCACAGTAGTCGTCTTCCGCGAAAACGGGTCCACGGAGTACAGCCTTAACCGGGGCGTGTGCCTTTCCACCGACACGAATAGGATTCGGTAAAGTCCAAACAACCGATAGAAGTTTGCGGCCCGCGCCAATTGGGACTCCCGGAGCGCACTCTTTCCCTCAAACACGATCACAATGTAAGCGTTATGATCAAAGAACATTTGCTGCGCGTGCAAGAAAAAACTCTTCGGGGGAAGATCGACAGCAAAGCTGTGTTTGAACACGATGCACAATTTTGTCCGGAACAGGGAGGTTTGCCCATCGAGCGGAACATCGTCCAGTGACGGGGGGACACTATAGATCACCGGATTCAAGATTGAGTCCTTCCTGGGTTCTAGCAGATCGGTAATGAACGGTGCCGCGAACGCACTCGAGTTCTCCTGCGTTATGATGAAAGGATACGGTTCTCCAATCGCTTGGATGATGCCCTCAAGCAAGCTGGTAACACTTTTAACGCCCGGTGACTTTGTGAAAGGTTCCAATCGACGTCCACCGACGAGTGTTACGAGGAGAAAGCCCTCGATCACGATCGTGACAAAACAACCCATGGCTGATGGAGGAACTAATGAAGAGTCTCTTCGCTTCTTCAACGCCTTTTATAGCGAACATACATTTCCGCACGATGCCATTATGATGCATTAACGAAGTAGAATAAACATTTGCTTTCAACTCAAATTATAGCATGGAAAACGTTTCCCATAGAAGGTCACAACGATGAAAATTGATGTACGGATTCAAAGTATGTTATCGAAAGGAAATCGATCGAAAGAAGGTGCTCTTATCGATGATGAACTATTATAAAGCTATAAGTTTGTTTAAATTCTGTACTAGAAGGAATAATTGATTTGTTCTTTTTTGAGGGAAAACTAACAAAATCAAAGTTTTAATATATTGCTCGGTGTCGAGAAACAATTACAAAAGGGCTTCCAAAAGACAAATAGTTTAGAGGGTGGCCAAAAAGCAAAATATATTCCCTTCGAAAGCCAGTCGAAAGGTTCCCGCACAGACCACTTGAAACTAAACTTTCGAGGCGAAACTGCTCGCAAAAGTTCGACATGTTGGATAAACATTAGCGCGCCATGGCCGAAGGGAGCAGAAAACCATCACCAAACGAAGTGTATTTTACGTCGAAGAGAGGAAAGTTTTCGGCAAAGTGTTAAGCATAATGGTACGACATTCAAAGTGATTCGAATGGATTCGACGAACGGTGGCCACTAGCTATACTTACTGGCTGAGCAGAATCGGTGGCGGCGTCAGCAGATTCATGCGGATGCTTTTCGGGTCCGTCAGGTCGGCCACGTTCAGGGTGACGGTGGGGTTACGTGTGCCCGGTTTCGGGTATCTGATGGAATGGAAACAGAAAAGAGTATAGAAAGAAAACACGATTAAAAATTTGTTAAATTACGAGAATATTGCAGTTATTTTCGTTCTTGATATTTGTTATTACGGAAGCATTAAGTGCACTTTCAATATTACCAAAAGCTGTGACTATAAACTTCACTTTACTTGAAAATTGTGGAACAGAAAGGTTCAAGGCTCGAGAGTTGGGAGGAAATGTTTCTGCTGGTAATGTTTGCCACAATTTTGCTGTTTGCCTCTGCTCCTATGAAACGGTAGTAAAAACTGGCAGATCGGGAAACACGATAGAGAAGCAAGCGTTTTCCAGTGGACAGGAAAAACCCTCCTAGAGTTTATTCTGGCGTTGAAAATCCGACGATTGCAACCCTCACATCCGTTGGGTTAAAGGAGGAAAATCAAAGCGCGAAAAGCTGATCCAGCGACCGGGAAACGATGAAAAGTTCTTTCATGGGAGTTTGTACCACTTCTCTCTGGATCGCGGCCCCTATGTGTGTGTGTGTGTGCTTGTGCATGTTTTTTCCAACGTCTAACCTCAAAAGCAGTCCGGTTTGAACTTTGACGTCCTCATTCCCGGCTACATGGTATTTGGGAAAAGTTTATCCCTTAGCAGCTCCTCCTCGGCTAACCTGCCTGCATTTGGATTTTCCGGAAACTGCAGGCTGCTGGCGCGATTTCCCTAGCAGCGATTTTATTGCACTCCAAAGCGGTTTTCCTCCGATGTCGATGGAATCGGCAATAATAGCCGACGCAGCCTCGGTACGGCTATCAATTTCCACATTGGGCACACACCGTTGGCAGAGTTTTCCCTGCCATTGTTTCATTATTGGCTGGACGTGTTTGGATGAACCATTGACTTATTGAATTGTAGCGTACGCGAGCGTTCGAGGAAAATTTGAAACTGCGAATCGCTAAAGCTGTGCCGTCTTTGAAACGAATCAGAACGTTAGAGTCGCTGAGTGTGCTTGAGTTGGAAACCGAAAGAATCAATGGAACGAGCCTTTTATGTTACAACATTGTGTGCATTTGCGGAAACTCCAGCTGTAAGGGAAATAAAGTCGAGCGGAATCGAATGTTTTCCTTTTAAACAGTGCTCAACTCAAGAAACATTGACTATGTCCATATTTTTGAATACGAATCCAATACATTTCCGTATATTTACCATCGGAGTTCATCGGTTCGTGAAGTATTCAACAACGACCATTGATTAATTCTTAGTATTCACTTATTCCCGTTCTTCGAAGCAAGAATCGCTGCTCAGGCGAGTGATACAAGAAGCACACCTGGCATAACATTTAATTTCAGTGTTTCCCTTTTGTTTTCCCGCCACTTCCAGGAAGGAAGTTCTGGACTTGTAATGTAAATATTTAAATAGGCTTTAAATTCACTTTTCGCCGGTGAGTCCCGTCCCTCACGAGTTATCTTCAAATTAGTCGAATAAGGGGAGTCCTTCAAACACACAGCGACAAAGCCGTCCGTAGAGGCAGTAAATCTCTATCATTAAGAGGATCGTTAATAATTTCAAGGGACATACCGAAACATCCCTCGTAGTTAGTGCGCCTCGAGCTACTTATTCCAAGTTTTCCAATAAGCCACAACACACACACACATCCCTCCGCATGGCGCGTACCGGCTACCCATAACTTTCGAAAACATGGACAAAGTTTGTTAAGCTGGCGAAAACTAGTCCGCCGAGATTTGGCGCTCGCCGGCAAAATGGGAAAGAAGGTTTCGGTTCCGATCGGTCGGTGGTTCGGTTTACGGTGACGATCTAATTTATGGAACGATGATGATGGCTGGGGAGTTGGTGGTGGCAGAGTTTTTGAACGCAGGAAATAACGTCACAATGAAGCCCTCGCATATGCTTTCCGTGCCACATGAGAACTATTAATCTCGTTAATAATTAAGTACGGTTTCCGGGTTCCGGGGCAGAACAGAGAGGAGAACGAGAGGATGAATTATTTACTTTTGCTAATAGCTCAGTAATGTTAACGTCACTACAGCGTGTATCAGATGAAGGTGTATTCAATTTTGGATAAAAGGCTTGAATTTTCCAATGGTGGAAAACGGTGGAAAACGGTACGCCATTCAAAAACATCATGTATCCATGTGTTCCGCTTTTCGTTATAAGCTGGCGTACATAAAAGGTGGTTGTTTTTAACGGTTCAAGTACCAATCAAGAAAACTTAATTAATCACCGATGCAGAGAGTGTTGCACAAACATCTTGTTCTGAGCGGGGGAAGGGAGAAAAAGGCACTCGTTAGATCGTTCGATGGAACATTTTTTCCACCCTGACGCGAACATTTCCAGCGTGCTCGGTGTGGATGAAAACGGTATGGTGTAGTTTAAAGTTGACTCGAGCGATTATGCTCGAACCGTTCATTGTTCCGGAAATAAGCAAAGTTAACAGAATCGTTCCACTCGACGGTTTTTTGGCCTGAAACGGGACGAAAGCGAACAGCGATGTTGGAAGGAAACACAATCCGACCGTTGAAGCAATCAACAATCGAATCGAGAGCAGGAGTGAATTTTGTCGTTCAGTTTTGAAGTCGGTGAACTTTTGATTGGATGTTTTTCTTGAACGCTTCCCGGTTATTGGGAGTATTTCTGTTCACTTCCTTAATAAGTGCTTCAAATGTTTGTTTTGTTCAATTTTAATAAATTTGTGATACTCCAGAACTTGCCACTATCCATTGAATTTTTTATATCAGCGCATTTCCTTGTCGTGCCGCTCGAAATGAACACGCGCCAAAAGTGTCGCTCAAAGATTGATGGAGTTTCCCGAACCGAAAGTGATCACATCAAATCCAGCGTCGTGTTCCCTGCGCTAGAAAAAAACCCTTTTTACAAATGATAAATAATCGTACGCATTGTTCGCTCGTTCGTTTCACATCCACGTAGCATAACCGGAAGCCGCAGGTTTGCATGCCATCATGGATTCGTCTCCCCGATGCACGATCGTTCGATTTGCCTTGTGCACGATTTGTCAAAGCTAAATCGCTTAGATCGTTTTCGCAGAACCATTCGCGGCCGCGTATCCTTTGGGTGGAAAGGGAAACACAAAGCAAGAACAAAAAGCCCGTACACGGATGGTCATTTTTCATTTGTGTTATTTATGGATATCCCATTCCGGAGCATATTCTAAATAATTCACTCACATACGTCATTGTTAAGAGGTAACCAAGGGTTGAAGTGCCGAATCGAACAATCGACCCGGGAACAAAACCCACGAGGAGGAGTGTTTGTACGGTGGAAATGCGTTCTACAAGGGATGCTCTCAAGTGTATCCATGTTTGCCTGGGCCGTTTGCCGAAAGGCATCCTAAATCATGCGAACATGGAGCCGCATTTCTTCACGGATTCTCTGCCCTTCGGAAACTCGGGCACGAGGACGGAAAAAAGCTCGTCGCGGAGGTAAAGCAAAAAGGGATAACAAACGCATACCGTTCAGCGGCCAGGACGTACTGGATTTTCCATTGAAAATATGCTTGCCTTGTCCCGGTTGTCTTGTTTCCTGTCTTCCGAATGGGTTGATGTGTTTTTTTTGCTGTTTTGAAAAACATTATAAGAAAACACACCCTACTGAACGGGAAAGGAATTCAATGTTTCCGTATGCTTGGGGACGTTTGAATTGAACGTGAAAACGGAAAGTCAACCATATTCTTTCCGATCCTCCGCAACCTTCGTGAGATTACGGAATCAAACGTCGCATCCGGTGAAATCCGATTGAAAGCGAGAAGGAGCAATCAAAATGGGAGGGTGACAAATCGGAAATGCTTTCGGGTGGAAGAAAATGAAAGGAAACAGAGTGGTGGCTAAGGAAAGAAATGGAAAAAGCTAAAGAATGGGAACAAGTGGAAGTACAGAAATAGCTGAACGCTTTCCCGCCCACCGGATTGCCTTAAATTGAATTAAATAAAACGTAAAATTAAAGACCACACTCATCCGGTTTTGTAGGTGTTTGCCTTTTTTATGCTATCGTTCTAAGGGGGTGACAGTTAGAAATTGCTGAAAAAACGGCAATCATCCGTTTCATGGCCGTTTTATGACTTTTGGAGGAAAATGTTATACCTGTTTTAATAAATTCTTTCATTTCTGTCAACAGAAAGGATACTGAAGGAAATGTTTAAGTTTGTAAATACTCATTTGTACCTAACTTAATGTTCGAAAATGTTGTTTAGTAACATTTTCACTTTGTTAAGTTAAATCAAAGTCTTTTTCTGCACCTTCCCATAGGAAAACACCGTTTTTCTCCTTGAGCATGCATTGGGAGAATCTTCTGTCATCTTTTGTCCTCCGTTTAACACTTCCTCACGGGAAGCGTTGGGCAAAGGTAACAAAAAAGGAAAAGAGAAAAATGGGCAAGTTCGTGCCAAAACCCCGTCAAGCGGAGAGGAAATCATAAGCATCGGTAAACGACGTCATTTCGGACGTCTGTTTCATGCTCTAATGGCGTCGTTTGGCACACACAAAAAGGGAAAAGGGGCGGGAACGGGCAACGGACGATCGGGCGAATCAATTGTGTGTGATCCTGGATGGTTTCCCGGCATCGGGCGGGAATAGAATCCTTCTACGAGTAGCTCGGATCGGCACTAACTCAGGCCACTTTGTGTGGGTGTGTTATAAGAGCAGACAAAGCGCAAAGATGACGCTGCTACCAACGGTGATGATCTTCGTGCCGGAGATGATGGAGCGAAAAGCACAAAAAAGCTCCAAGAGGATGGGTATAACATGGTACAGTGTTTAGATATATCGATGCAGAGGAAAAAAGAGGAAACTGAAAAAGAAATGAATGCCGTTAAAAGGGAGGCTTCGAGGCAATATGTAAAGTTATTTTTTTTCCCTTATCCAGGCTTTCGCTTTGATTTTCCTTTGCCTTTGACAAGCAAAGTAAACACGCGACGAACGTGTGGACTCGAGCGCTCGGGATGCACAGCGAAATATAATCACTGTCTCCGGTAAGCAGGAAGAACATCGTTCCCAAAGGTTGCGTCCCTGGAGGGTTTAGGGAATGTGTGAAAAATGGTACGTCCTTCAATGCCTGACGCTTTTATGCTCTTGGAAAGGTAAGAGCAAAAAATAAAACCACCAGCAAACGCCGAGGATAAGTACTCGGGAAGGAGTAAGTTGCTGATGAAAAGTTTGCCGAAGAAAACCACTCCCCCGCGGGGGAGCGGAAAAAGGAAAATCCAGGGAAAAGAAAGCGGCGCGAATGTAACAAATGGTGGCATCCGGATTTGTACCGGATGACGGACGGAGATGTACGTACACCATCCCCGTACACGATGTACGGGAAGGAATGTCTGCCCTCGAGCTTGTCTGGCGGCGGAAAGAAAAAAAAATGAGCCAGCCAGGAGGATGCTTTTGGCCAGACCATTTCCAGAGGCCGAGGTAATGGAATCATCAGTTTGGTGGTGTATACGACTCAAAAAAAGGAAAACGAAAACGTAATGGGCCAAACATAAAAGAGAAGGGCGTTCGCTACGATCGCTTTCGCCTGTGAAGCGTGGCAAGGACAGAATGGCACAATTCAGACATGATATTACACAATCGAAGAGAAGACGAGGAGTGTACCCTCTTCGCCAATATTCGATACAGTTTATTTTTGCTTTTATTGTGCAATTTTTCCACTGCCGGAGAAATTGAAAAACGAAAATTATTTGCAATAAAGACAAAGATGCGATGCGAGAAATCAAACGCTGGTTTCTTTCTACCGGTGTTAATGACGAACGAGAGGAGAAAACTTTTAGTTTCGAGTCAACTCGACGGTTGGATAACCATAGAGATATCGAAATAGCTACTAAAATGAAATGAAAGGCTTGTGACCAACAAAATAGATTTTTCTCCTGGCGTATCCGTTTGTTATAAAAGATTGAAATTGAACATTTCCTATAGTTTAGTTAAAGCAAAGTAAAGATTCCACCCAGTAGTATCTGATAGAAACCAAAGAAAGAATGTCGACAAAGATACAAAAACCACCCTGTAGCCATCCTTTATTCCTGCTCGCCTTTATTAGGTCTCATCTGTCATGGACGTCGGGCGGAAAAACGTATATTAAAAATATCTGCGTGAAGCATCGCTTTTACCGATCATCAACCAAATTAAATTCCACTGGTGACATTCAATGGGCTCCTGGCTCTTGTAGCTCAGCAAAGGAATGTGCCCCACAAAAGTGACAATAGAAAAAACCTTTTTGCTGGACGATACGAGAAAAAGGAAATCAAGGTAAAATATTGGACTAAAACCTTCCACTCTGTAATAGCCATTTTTAGATGAAATAGTGCACTTTTAGTGAACTAATTTATGTACATTCTTCCATAAGGAGCTGTTCATTCCCGTACAAATGACGCTCAAACACAGATGAGTGGAATTCGTCGTGATGAAGATTCACCCCCAAAATGCGCCCGAGGATAAGATGTTTACCACTTAGTTCAACCGAAAAGCAATAAGATAATCTTTACACATGCTCCGCTTAATCATGTGAATGAGCCGATAATGTTCGGATGATGATTTAAGCAGTCGAGGCCAACATGGGACGGGGTGGTGGGGGTAAAATTGAAGCAAATTCGTATTCCACCGGACCCGAACACGATTGATTCAAGAAACGTTGCAGCTTCATGGAAACCGGAACCACCTGCACGTGACTTCAATGCCAAACGATCCTTGTTGGCGGAAAACGTTTTGTTAGGAAGCAAAAAGGCATACCGCTTTTGCTAGCAGTCGAACATCGATTTGTGTATTTGTGTGTGTGTGTGTCGAAAAACTCCCTTTCGCCACGAGTGAAGCGATTAGCGGCGTATCCTTCTTCAATGGTGGCAATTTTCCATTGGCCCCCGTTTTTCACGCCGGTGCAATTAATAACGGGTGGTTGGTTCGTTGGTTGGTTGGGCGTTGGCGTGTGGATTATCTGCTGTTCGTTTTTATTTTCTGCTTCCCACAAACAAGGGGCCGAGGAGGAGGGACAAATGTTTATGGCGCAGGGGAAGGGCGTTGGAACTTACCGAAGCGAGCGGATTTCTGGGTAGAGATTGATGTCACCGGTCGGCGTGCCGTACCAGGCGAACTGTTGCTCCTGGACGAGCGTGTCGTTGAAGGTGGTGTAGAGCATCAGGTGGCCGTCGGTGGAAAGCCAGATGGCTTTGTTGGTGTGCAGGATTTCCTCTGCGATGCGAACAGGAAAAATGAAGTGTAAGTTAATTACAAATCGCGCAATTGTGCGTTGGAGTGCAAAACACAACCACGGCGGGTGGTTGGACCTTGAACAACTCATGAAAGGAGTAATTAGACAGAGAGCGAGAGAGAGTTCTGCAATGTATTCCACTTTGAAAGAATATGATTATGTACGGTCGAGGATAAATCACTTTGTGAAAAGTGTGAAACGAACTCCTAACGATGACGATTTCAAACGACGCTAATTGGCACAAATCATGTTATGGCATGGAAATATGAACGCAACCGTGTGTCTAGCTCACCTTCGTACAGCCAATCGGGCACACCGTTGTGGACAATCCCGGGAATGGCGTTCTTCGTCAGCCGGTACGTCTGCGGTGCCCGGGCCGACGGTTTGTAGTAGATATCGTACTTGTACACCAGCACGATGGCTTGCCCTTTGGGAGTGAACTCGGCGTGCAGCAGGAACGGCCATTCGTCTTCTTCCGCCCGAACCGCCAGCTGGATCGTTTCGCTGAAAGGGAAAAGCACGAGGAAAGCGATCGAAACCGCGCGTATTAGAACTGGTGCCCGCGACGATGATGATGAAGCTGCTGACGGACCAATTTTAGTACCAGGTTGTGTGTGTATGCCTGTGTGTGTGTTGATGTGCCGTCTCGGTCTATGGCTGTTTGTGGGGGGATGTATGGTAATTGCATCGTAATTGACCACCGGTACTTAGAGACACTTTGATCATTGGGTTTGATGTTGGAATAGGTGTTTTCTTGCGGCTTATGGAAGATGAAAGGAACGTGAGGAGTGTATTGTGAAAATAGGCACTTGTTTCACACATCTGACAAGTTTATACAACGTTCAAAATTAATGATACTTTTTGTTGAGTTGAATAATAATTTTTTAAAAGTTCGTTTGTTTTTTATATAACTGGTTTTGGTTTTTTATAGGTTTTCAAAAAGCTCGCCTACTGACTTGTGCTTGCTGTGATAAAGTGATTGAAAATTATCACCCACTGTTAATGCAATCAATTTCGTACGACATCGTGTCTCCACAGGAGGATCAACACAGCAGAGCGGGTTTGACCGGAAGCCAACACGGCACGTGGTCCATTTACGATCAAACGGGAACTGCATCATTCGCAATAAAGAAGGATAAACTTTAGTCCGGTGGGAGAAAGAGTACCACATTATCGGATGGACAGGATGACAGACCATCGAAACTGTGCCGACCGAATGTCACATCACGTCAAACGCCACACAAATTGATCCAACCGGGATGAGGTTTCCTTTTCATGCTTTGTTTCTTTTCCGTTTCACTTTTCCGAGCGGGAATCTGATGGATCGCCGTGGTCGTGTGGTCATCGGAAAAGCGGTAGCATCGGAAAAGGTTACTAGTGGCAGCTGTCAGTTTTTCGGGGCGCCCGGTTTAATGGCCCCATTAAAAGCCCGTCAACGGGGCAGCGACCATCCCGGACTGTTCGCGCTCCTTTCATCCTCAGTCCCGAACGGTGGCGTTAATTTTTCAACCCACCGAAAACCAAACATCCATTAAAATCTTTCCCATCTTCGGGGGGGAAGTTGGTCCATCCGTCGGTTTCCCTCCACCCCTCCCACGATGTTGGCTTTTGTGTTTTGCTGCTTTATCGCGCGGCGGAAGTTCGGCCAGGGATAAGGATTTATGTTTCGGAAACGGGGCAAACATCCGTTCGCACGCGGTTCGTAGATCAATTGAGTGTTTCGGGATCGATATTTCATCCTTTACTTTGGTCCGCTAGTTGGTGTATTGACGGGGGGTTTGGTAGTATTTGGGGTTAGATTGGAGTGGGGCTTCTTACCTCGTGGTGATATCGTACACGGTGTACTGAGCGAGGAAGGAATGGCGGAACAGCTTCTTCTCGTTCTGCGCCAACAAAAGGTACCTCCGGTCGGCCGATATGGAGAACTTCACTGGGGCGAGTGTTTTCTGCGAATAGTAGATTATATCGATCAGGATAAGGTCAAAATTTCGCTGTTTTCGGATTTTGCCCTCAATCGATGATAGTTTCTCGTAGATGGTTAGTTTAGAAAAATGTGTTGCTTCAAGGAATTTTTCGAAGTAATTTACGCCCTTTCATTTACTACGTTTGAAAAAGGTTGTGATTCTTTTCTACATGTTAACTTTAACGAGTTTTGAACGATGCTTTATTCGATATTGAGATAGATTTACTACCATTCTGGAATGATCTTTAAAATCTTCAAAAATCTTACTCCTACACCCGTTCTCAACTTTTATTAGTAGTAAACTTTCTATGCTGCTCACTGTCTTCTGATGCAGTTTTTCTGCTAAATGGTGTGCCAAAATTGCGGTAGAAGGCACGAAACAACGCACCAACGGCAACGACAGCTGTTTGTGGCCGAAGTTTTACGCTCCCAGCATGGGGAAAAAACCGAGCGCTTGGTACATCATCATTCCAAAAGTATAATGCTCCCGAAAACTCGTCCCGGTATGATAAACAATACACTTTCGTACGCTTGCGGTTGATTTTCTTTATTTTCCCATGTTTACCACGTCACACGCACAGGAAGTGCACGGGTTGGCGACCGGTCACCACCGGGAGGATCGTTGCCAAAGTTCGGCGTTCGATGACTTACGGCTTTCCAGCGCAGGGTGCGAAAAACGTAACGAAAAAAAAGGCAAGTAATTGGGAAAGTTTGCGAAGGAAATGTACTCGACACCGTACTTCATCATGAAGACTGCGCCAAGGGAAGCTGAATTTCCTTCGGACCAGACTCCCCCCTAGGAGGAGTCGTCGGCCCGGAAGGAGCTCAAGGCTCTTTGACATACGGTTACGCTGAGATGGATACACTTTTGGCCGGGAGGTAGTTGATATTGAAAGTTCGCGCATAAAGCATAAACTCCTCGTACTCTCTGCCCCTCTACAAAATTGTATCCAAAAGATCCCCACACTTCAGGCCCACGAGTCCCCTGGCGCAACCCTTCAGCAGGCTCGAGGTAAAAAACAACAACTTTTAACACTTTGCATAGTATTACTCGATTCTTCGTGATCTTTATCATGCGCCAAGTCGTATGGCGCGGGCACTTTTGGTGGTTTCCTTTTCGACACTTGTTTGTTCGACGTCGCGGGCGTCAAGCTCAACGCAGTTCGGAACCGTGTTGAAGGGGGTGCACTTTAGAAAATTGGATTGAGTTCGCCTACGCAGCCTCCGCAACCCCTTAACGTTGTGATGACGGCAGAATGAAGCAAACCCATTAGTATGCAAGGCGCATAACAAACGGAGGAAAAACACCACGCCACACTTTTCGGGGGCGTCGATGAATAATTGGAAAAAGGGAACCACGGAAGGTGATGATCGCTGGCACACCCGAAAAACCCGGCGGGGGAGGTGTTTTCGCCTAACCCACTCGGCCGGTACCAAGAGAGTTGAGGCACGCAAACAACATTAAACTCGAACGAGGCCATCTCCCGGGGTTGATTTCAGCGTTCCAATTAGCTTTCAGTCGGGTGCCAGCGAATTCGGTTACATTTTTCGCCCTTTCCAGTGCTGGCGATCGCTTCCCAAGATGGTCCGTTTTTAAAGTGTTCTAATTTAATTAGTCCCCTCGTTGCGTCACGGAAACGGCACGATGGAATGGATCCACTTACGTGGGCTTTTGCGAACTTTTCAGCGGATCCTCTCCACTTGGATTAGCTTTCCCGAGCTGAACCATTCTTCTTTTGGCCGCTGTACGCGTTGTAGTATCAACTCGCAGACAATCACAGATCGGATTTGGATTTGGGACACGATTAATTACCCCCACGATTCGCCAGCTGCGCTCCTGCGTCGGCTCCTTTTTGGACCTACTTGCTGCAGTGAAAATGTCGCTGCGTGGAAAATTGAAACCGAAGCATACGATGGTGTGAGGCGTGTGGGATGTTGAAGAAGAATGTCAAATTTTCTATCACCAGGACAGGGAAAATCAGATTTTGGATGATTAGATTACGGCTGTGATTTTCCCCCCAGGGGGAGTTTTTCCTGCGTGAGGGATAAGACATTTCTTTCCACCTGCCAGAATGTTCGCGAAACGCTGCTATCGTTAGCGCATGTCATGGCTTGAGGTTCAAGCTAAGGCTGGGTGGATAACGTGCTTTCCTGGGAATTGAGACTTCAACGGGGTGAACGTGGGAGCAATGAAAAATAACCCATTTTGCGCCTCGAATCCTTAATCATTCCTAGCTTTGATGGTGTTGGTGTATTTTATAAAAAGAACGTTCAAATTATAAGCCTCATTTTATGAATAATTACACAACAACGATAAGTCCTATTCAAATGTTAAATGCAAGATTTATGTGAAGAGCTGTTGAAGAGTTATTGATCCGAAAGTTTTAACGTTTTCCATGTAAAAAAGCCTTTGTTTAACGACTGGTTCAACACCGCTTGAGAACGCTATTTGAACGTAATAAAAAGCAGCCATTTAATTCCACATAAAAGATAAGGACATTATATTAAATATGCTCGCTCACGACACAGCGCAGACTGCCAAAGTATTACCGCCGGCGAGAGACGGGAAAAAGCCATCGGGCCAATCATCGATCGAGGGAAGCAGGATTAGGGCTTGCCGGCTTCTCGTTGACTTCACTTACCAGCGTCGTGTTGGACATCAGCACTCGTTCCGAGAGATTATTCATGCTGAGTAAACTTATTTCTCCCCAGTGGTTTTGGTACAGGAATTCATCGGCTGGCACGAGGAAAGAACGAACGGAAGGAAGCAGAAGCAGTTAAGCAGATTATGGACCGATCTTGGAAATTGAACCCGATCCGTGTGGGTCGGATGGGAACAGAAAGGGTGGTTTGATGGACAGGGAGCACACACACACAAACAGCACTTACGTCCAATCCAGCTTCCGTTGAGTTTCTTCGGTGCGTACTCGCCATCGATGATGTCCTGCAATCGTATCCGTTGGCCCTTCACGCGGGGTCCTTCGTCCGGTGGCGTAAGAAGTACCTGGAAAAACGAAATCGGGAGCAAGTTGTTAGTGAAGCTGTCAAGGAATCGAACCGGTGCCATTCAGAAGGCAACACAGGCACACACACAAACATACACTCGGATAACATTCGAGGTCAAGGGTTCGAGCATCGTAAAACGGACACGGCCACACCTACGAGTTGACATCCGGGCGTCAATTGATGCTTGACTTGAAGCAATCAGGACGAAGGTTACGTCCGTCTTGGCCTCGACTGGGTGGGCTGTCAAGATCAGGGGCAGAAAAAAGGCGTCGGCTATCGATCTAACGAACGCCGGGAATGCGCCAGTGTACACACCCACGTAAACAAACACAAAAGGCAAAGGAAGGTTAGGAGATTTGCAGGGATTCACTTTATCGCAAGGTAGTAAAGTTTATCGTGTCTTATTTCCTTTGGCTTTTTTGGTCGTTGAATGAAATGTGTAATAAAATCCTTTTCAAATATAACCTCACGCGTTCAAACAACCCCTAGAGGGATTGAAAACGAATTTTAACATTCAATTTAGTTAAGATATTAAAATCAATCCGATCCTTTTTTCAGAGTTCTGTTAGTTCAAATTTCGAATAAAAGGTTTACTGAGACCGGACGTCTAGTCCAACGCAATCCATTACGAACGGTTCTCTGAGCTTCTTTAATTTGTTCTCGTGATCGATTTACGTCAAAAGCTGCCGATTATTGTGGGTTGACTTAGGTGAAAATAACTTTGCCTGTACAAATTCGATAAAGATTGAAGTTCATTGCATCGAAATGGGAATGGTTCGACAAACCGAAAATCCTTCCTGCCTTCGGTGCCTCAAATTTTCCTTCGATCCCGTTTCTAACTGGTATGTTTATCTATGCTCGGTCTTGTTTCGTCGTTTGAACGCATAAAAGCGGGCCTCG
The DNA here is from genome assembly GCA_000441895.2 of Anopheles sinensis. Taxonomy (NCBI): domain Eukaryota; kingdom Metazoa; phylum Arthropoda; class Insecta; order Diptera; family Culicidae; genus Anopheles; species Anopheles sinensis. The sequence continues at coordinate 2,464,772 of KE524975.1, forward strand.
AAGTACCTCCTGGCTGCGCAGTATTTCAAAGCAATAGTCTGTGCCGATGTTGGCAAACACGAGAGGATTTGATTTTATGTTGATACAGGCAGAAACAACAAGCTTTCACGAAAAACTCCCAACTTGCTTCAGGGCAGAGCACCGGAGAACGGAGTCCTTAAACGAAACTACAACTTCGTCCCAATATTCAAAGTTCGAGCGTGACCACAAGCTTCCCGGGGGCGCCCGGGAGGTTCCTGGTGTTGGTCGGTTTTTATCCGATCACAAAATTCACCAACCCATTCACCGGCCTCTTCTGCTGAAGCTCGAAGCACGAGTTCGTTTCGCGGAGGTTCGCGGTTTTGTGGTTTCGGATGCTCGCTTTCGGTCCTAAGGCGATTAATGCTGACACTTTGCGACCGTGTCGAGCTATTTCGATTTCACACCACGCTGGCCCAATGTCGCCGCTGTGTCTATTATTTCTGCGTTTCGTTTGTTTACCCGGGGAAATCCGAATCGGGTCGACTGACTCCGAGGGTTGAAAGGAGTGGAAAGGATTAGCGACTATTGTTTTGGTTGGATTTTTGGAAAGTTTGGTCTAGAGCGCAACCCAATAACGCTGCAGTAGAAACAGTTTCATCAGATTTTGTTACAATGGTATTTGGACACTTTGCTCCACGACGTAGACAACGTAACATTTGCACAAAGACTAGTTTGTAGATACTTTATTAAAATGTTATCTAAGGGTTACCATTTCATTCGTTGCTGCTCCTTCCTCAACGGACGGTATTTAATTGCAAAAATGCATATCTAGAACGCCACCTGTTCGTTGTGCAGCAAACAAACGGATGCATTTCAGTTGCCCTTGGCAACCAGACCAACCGGAAGGACGATGCAAATGACACAACGTGTTGAAACTATTAAAAGCTACCGGGTGCATACGATCCGAGCCAATGGTTCCTATCTGTCGCTAACAGACGAACCGGCCTTCGTTGAGAGAAGTCCTCGGTTTCAAAAGCTGGTGGTGCTCGGATTTGGAAAATTTCACATTAAAAACAGATGCCAATTCAAAACCAGACAGTTGCTGTGCTGGCTTGGTACCTTAAATAAGGGATATTTTCAATTAAATATTAGTTTCTGTAACTAGAACAGGCTTAAATGCCTGATGAATATTATAGCTATTTTGTGTGTTTGAAGTTCTTTCAGCATTCACAAAGTTGAAATTTTCATGCTGATGAAATTCTTGCCATTGGTAAGCATTGCACACTTGATCCAATAATTCCTTTATTCATCTGATGCAACAAGAACGCATGCTGCGCTGTGTGTACATTGATGCAGCTTCCGCATCGGAACCAAACACCACACGGACAAGGACCGAAAGCAATTAAATACTATTTTCAAACAGAAAACGGTTGCACGAACGTGCTCACCCGACTGGACTTCGAAGCGTATTGGTTCGCAAACGAACCACAGAAACCACCAGCCAACCGGTTTAGTTGTTCGGGTAACATTCACCTTCCTAACAGAAGTTTAGAACCACCCTTTTGCCCCGACATACAACGGGCTGAGGTAATTAGAGCTCTTTTGATAGGGGAAATGCTTTATATTTTAATAAATTGCAGCGCGCCCGGTTGTACGTGTCGATAGCGACGATGGGTCTTTTCAAGTGGTCGATTTTACCGAACAAAAACAGTTGCCGACGTGAGAATGTTAGAATGCTTGTCAGACGTTAGGGGCGAAAGCAACGTGGGTTGGGCTTCGCAACCTCTGTTCGAGGTTCATACCTTTACGCCGGAGGCTATAGGGATGATTGACGGGCAACGAAGCTCGCGAAAGGTAAAAGTAGCTCAAGTTCAAACGTGGGATGTTCGTAGGAAGCCGTTTAAAAGGCAAAAGGGAAAAGGTTGAATTTCTCCGTAGGTCTGCGTTTGGCGAATGAAATGCCATGGGACACGAATTTGTAGAAAATGGTGCGTGAAAACAGGTGCCTTAATTATTGGCGAAAACCGCCTCTTGTTGATATTGTTCAAGGTTTGCTTCGCTTGAATCTCCAAAGTTCAACATTGCGATCAACTTCATGAAGTATTCTTTGGAAGATGTTTGCTATGTTATTCTAAGTTCTGGTGTAATCTTTTTGCAGGCTTTCTTGCATCTTCTTCAAATTGAGTTTCAATATTAAACATTCAGTTCGCATGTAACAATTGACAGTATTTTTATAAAATAAGATCTAATTGATAAATAAAGATCAATTTCGTCCAAAAATGCATCAAAAGTTTTCAAACAAGTTTTTATGAATCTCGCTGAAAGTTCTTTACGGGTGGCAAACGCCCGAATCCTCATGGGAGCTTGTCTTGGTTCTGGCTGGAAAACCTCAGAGGATTGATTTTACGTCCAGTTTGCCCCATTTTTCCTCGATCAAAGCGTAGGTCATAGGTCAAACGAATCTCAGAGCGCTTCGTTAACCTTCCAACAGTCAATGGTCTTGAACAGGCCACTTTTTCACGTGCGCTTCTCTTCTTCTCCTTGAGTGGACAAACGGAAACACAGAAGAACTGCGACGTGTAAGGAAATTAACCACATCGTCTCAAGTGCACGACCACGCCCGGAACCGGAGTGTGAAATAGGCTACTTCAAGAAAGAACCCTCACACACCTTACACAATGTTGGTTCAGGCTAGACTCCACGGCTCGTTGTGAAAAATGCGTGGACCATGGATGGTGCAGAGTTTGTGGGTAAATTGAATTATTCGGTATATTGAATTTGGGACGAATCCAATCGGCAGGAGAATTGAATAGCGAATGGCTCCGGTTCTGGCGAAGGGCTATCGCTTTCAGGATCTCGTACAGGAATTGTATTAGCAGCCAATGTTCTCGTTGATGTGTGTCTGTAATGGGAGAACATTTGTACAGCCGAAACAAAGGTCTTTTTAGCATAAATGATAAATTGGATTCGGTATTGAACTTTTGATGTGCCGATGGAAGGCAACGGATATGTTCTGAGCGCAAAAGGATTCGGTTTGTAGCACAAAAGAAAGTCGATGGTTTTGGAGTCGTTTTCATTGCAACGAATTAATCTTTGATGGTGAAAGTTTAGTTTGAAACATTGAAACAAGCCTTTGTGAAACCCTTGCTGATATTTTCAGCTTGAATTTCTACTACGAAACTGAAATTCAAATGCAAATGAAACATAAGTCCTAGTAGGTGACGAATTACTTTATCAGTTTTGAAACTAGACAACCAGTCTTGTTGTCAAAGATCGTAGTAAACCGGGATCGTATTCAAACTTTCTTCGTACGAAATCTCTTGGAGAAAGAATTTTCGAGCCAAAATTCTACAACAATGGAGAAAAATTCCGAGTTCAAACGGCAAATTAGTGAGGGAGCGGATAGCAACGATGTGCAGCGTCAGTCATCGGAGGTTCTCCCGTCGTCCAGCATCTGGACCCGAGCCCGTGTAAAGAAAGTGCTCAACCTGAAGGGCTACATCGTCGGTCGGTGCGTCGGTTCGGGCTCGTACTCCAAAGTTTACCAGGCTTTCTACCGATCATCGCAGCCCGAGGGAATGCTGCCGATGCAATCGTTGGCCTGCAAGGTGATCGACCGTCGGCGCATACCGGCGAGCTACGAAAGGTTGATGCCACGTGAAACGGTTGCCATGCTCACCCTGAGCCATCCAAACATCGTTTCGGTGCAGTCGATCCAGGAGTACGGCCCTTACATGTGCGTCTTCATGGACTACTGCCGCCATGGGGACCTCCTGGAGTACGTGCAGCTCCACAAGCGGGTCCCAGAGACGCGTGCCCGGGTCTTCTTCCGTCAGCTGGTGCAGGCGGTTGAGTATATGCACCGGGAGGGTTTCTGCCATCGGGATATCAAGTGTGAGAACATCCTGCTCGCCGGACCGGCACACGTCAAGCTGGCTGATTTCTCGTTCGCCAAACGGTGCGCTCCGCCGGGAGGATGTGGTGCCGTCGAGCTGAGCACCACGTACTGTGGTTCCGTCGCCTACACCGCCCCGGAGGTCCTACAGGGCATCCCGTACGACCCGAAGGCGCACGACATGTGGTCGCTCGGGTGCGTCCTGTTTATCATGATCACTGGCACGATGCCGTTCGATGAGAGTCGCGTGCGGGAGGCCATCGAGTGTCAGCTGCACAAGCGCTACTCCTACCCGGTCGGGCTGAAACCGAACCCATCAATCATGCAGCTAATTGACAGCCTCATCGAGCCGGATGTCACCGTGAGGGCCATCGTCGAGCAGGTGGCCAAGGACCCGTGGCTTCAGGGTCCGTAGGTTGAGAAACGCCGCAACGAGTGGAAAGCACGACCGAAAGATCGCCCAGAAAGGGAATGTACTTACCACGGATGTTACGATGAGGGCCAGCACGACGATGATTACGAGCAGGGCAATCAAAATCCCTCGCCAGTTGCGCTGGTTCGGATTGGCCGAGACGAGCTGAGGGAAGAGCGAAGAAAAAAGAAGAAAAAATTGAAAAATCATTGAAACAAGCATGAAAATGTGATCGAAACGAGTTCGATATTGTTGTTAAGAAAAATATGTCCTTTTCAAAAAGAGATGTTTGCAATCAAAGGAGCCAATGAAGTAGACACAGCATTGCCATGCGAACTCCCTATAATGGATTGCTACAAAAATCTTGAAGTGTTTTAAAGATGTGTAGTTGGATAAATAAGGCCGAGTTAAAGAGGATCGGTTATTTTTAAGATTTGTGAACTGCAAATTTTGAATAAAAGTAAATAAGTACTTATTCTTTAAAATGGAATCGAACGCTGCTAAAAAGCTGATTGATTGATATGGCCATCAAAACGTCGATCGAATGGTTTTTATTTTCTACATTAAAATTGTCAATGCATTTTCAATCCTTATCGGACAAATTTATTCAATAACCTAATGCATCCCATCCATCATTCGAATGTGCCACCACGGGAAGCATTCTAGCAGCCGTTATAAATCTTCTTGGAAACTGTTAAGTTTCGAAGCATCCACACCACTACAACCACCATTACACGGCCATAAATAACACCAAAACGTGATCTATCAAAAAGCTTGTTTTTTGTTTGTTTTTTTTTCGTGACCGATTCGTCTGCGGGAAAATTTGAGATTAACTGGCCATGTGGGGAGCTTGGATGAAACTTGGATGTAATGTAACGGATCCTTCTCGATTGTTCACTGGAATAGATACTCGAACCTATTCGGATCGCTACTTGTTTGTATCAGTTTTTGTTTTTCCATCGAAAATACTGGTGGATAGAATTTGTTTGATTGATGATGTTTACTGTGGAAATGGAAAGGGTTATTGTTTGTTAATCGGTAGGAAAATGTATATGCGCAATCGTATGAAAAAAGCCAAGCGATTGTGTGGTGTTGACGCTTGCACCGTGGATTTAGAACCCTTTGACGCGCTAGGGATGGATATGAAATATTCATAAATCACTCAGTTTGAAGAAAGCTTTCTATTAGAAGATTGCAAAAAGTGCTTTCGATGAAAAATAAATAGATTCATTCATACGGGAGCGAGTAAAACCAACACTCGCCACGGTTCGCTGACCAGCTCATTTCGATTCAATTTTCATCGCCCGCTCCGGAGCTTCGGGCGGGAAAAGGCCATAGAATAGTGCCAAGCTGGAGCATCTGCACGTCGTTCCGGTTGGCCATTTCATCTCATTGTGCATTCTAGCGGCGCAATCTTGGATATTTTTCTCCACCGGGCACACCTTTTCCACCTTTCGGGGTTTTCCCACTGCGGCGGACAGCTGCAATTGGGATCGGGTTCCGGCTGGGCGGCCAGCGAACAATATTCTACGCCGGAAGTTGAAGCCGGAAGACGAGCACCGTTGGACAAACAGAATCCGGAGCACATTGGGCGTCTAAGGGAAAATAAATCAAACTCAACGAGCCCACAGCGAGTGTGGTGGTTGTGGGTGGCGGTGGGAAGGATGCATCATCAAGTAAAATTGCACAATGTGCATCTCGGAAGATGATGATGATGATGATGGTGGATGGTGAGCGTGGTATTTGGAAGGAAAAGTGCATCGTTGAATGGAGTGCAGCACCGTTCGAGTATCATCCGTTTATTTTAGCATTATTTTCCTGTTGACCTTAGATTTTTTCCACCTTCCAACGTTTCCTTCACGCCATCGAACCGTTTACGCGAGAGCACACAAAAGGAGAGGATTATTGAAATCAAAATCCTTCCGGCTTTGCGTGCGTCGCTTCGGACAGTGGCTCATGCGCTGCCGGGTTATAAAGTAAAAACTCGGTGAAAAATCCCAGTCAACAGGAACCGTAGACACACCTGCTGGAGAGGAGTGAGTGTGTTCTCGTTCGCTTGCTCGCTTGCTTGAAAAACGGGCTAGCAAAGAAATTGATTTCGTTCGTTTGATTCCGGTGGAATAAATGATGAGTCTTAATCCACCGGCAAACAAGCAGGAAGCGCCACATCGAACTGGCTTTCAGTCGGGGGAATTGATTCCTGCCAGTGGCGTCGTGTGTGGCTTGGGGAGGAAGAGATCGTGGCACTGCGAAAGCTTTGTGATTGAATAAAGCCCAATCGGAGGATGAATTTTTCATGCCACGTGCATGATTCATGCAATGAGCAGCAGCGCTGGAGGTAAACTTGCGTATTATGCCTAGAAGTCGATTTTAAATATATGTTTGTGCTCAATTGTTAGTTAGTTTGATAACAATTTTAACAAAAAAGCCTAGCTCAACCCCGTGGAAGGCGTAATGGAGGCGCATGGTGTTTTTCAACTAACGATTTTAAAAATGGAGGCGCATGGTGTTTTTCAATTCCAACCCCAATTTTATGGCAGAAAAAGATCATAAACCTTTTTTTAAACTCGTATATTCAAATAGATTTTCTGACGAGCAAAGAATTAAGGTTCAGTGCAGAAAACTTTCTTTCGAAACAAAAAAAAATGTATCAAATGCCGCATAATGGAAGCAGAAATAAAATAAAAAATGAATTAAAGCGATGCTATGGAAAATGGATATTCTTAAGCTCTTCTTAAGATCTACAACGTTGTCGGTGCAAAGTTTCAATGTTCCGAGATTAAGCACCACGAATGGCGAAGGCAAAGTTCCTCGGAAGTTTTTTTTCTTGCCCTACACTGTGCAACATCTTTTAAACCTGACAGTTTAACCCCAAAAGTTCTGTATTGGACAGTGACAGGACATTCTTGAATGCCCTCCTTGTTATATAGGGACATTTTTTTTATTTTTCATCGGGTTTTATCATGTACAAGAAAGACACAGCAACAAAAAAAACTGAAGTTGAGTGTTGCATAAGTTTGAGTTAATTAAAAATACTATTAAGTTTTACTATCCACTCTCCGCACGAATGCAGTTTTGTACTTTGAGGTATAAATAAAACGAGATCTGCAATCACCAACTGGATCTTTTTGTACTGAAGGTTAAAAGGATATGTTTCATGAAGTTATGAGACGTATAGTTTAGCTTTCCATCCACAACGAGTGGGAAAATTTATTGCATCGAAAATGTGGCATTCCTTTTTCCACAATTTTCCTTTCCTTTCCCTTTCACGTGGTTCCCAAATAATGAAGATAGAAGTGAAATTTCAGCATGGTCGTTCTCTGGAGAGGCTGCCAACATTCCAAACTTCCTTACTCGGTGAACTACACTATCCCAGTGGTGTAGAAAAAGGCACTGATTAATTTTTATGATCCTAGAATTAGTCTCCATCAACGCTGGGCTTCGTGTTCGGTGGAAAAAGTTCACTTTTTTGCCGTCGTGACCCAAAAATTCGTTAACGGTCGGTGAGAGAACTCGACGCTGGCTTCCCATTTTCACGAAACAGTCGCTTGAGGACTGTAAAAAAAGTTATGAAAAGTCCTAGACTTCACTTCACACAGCTCACCGTTTCCAGGCTACATTCGGCCTGGTTCGGCCTGGATGCTGACTCAATGTGTTTGAAATAAATTCGATCATTGGATTAAATAAATTTATTCTGCTACGTGTTTCGTTCCTCCACCGAAACGCAGCATGCCAGGTGGAGGTGAAATTGGAAAACCCTACGAAGCGTGTGTTTGTGTATATGTGCGCGATAGTGAAAAACGTGGCGTCGAAAATCGACGGATCGACGAATCGAATAAAAATCGATTCTAAATTGTACACTTGAGTACAGTTTGTCTGGAGACAGCCGAAATTGCAGTGGTCGCGAAAAGTTCGTTCGAAGTTTGGTAGAAGCCAAAAAGAGCCATAAAAAATGCCATTGAAAAATACGGATCCCTTAGGGTTTCAGTTTTCATGAAGTTTTCAATTTACTTGGTATATACTATGAGGTACAGCATGTACGCAAATTCTATGAAACATGTTTTAAAATTTCATCAACCATCTTTCGTTCTGTGAAAAAGCTAAATTTAATTTTCTTCAAGAAAAAATGAATTCTAGTGAAAAATATCTCGATAATTCGAGGGTGTTTCATTGGAAAAGGTGCTATAATGTCGCAACGAATCTTTTTCAATCACCTTAAATTTAATTAAACCATATCGCTGCGTTGCAGATCTTCAGGTTGAAAATCCTTTTTCATATTTCATTTATTGCAATAAAGCTGCGGGAGAGGATTCGATCGATTGATTCTACCCTATTTCTGCAGAAAAACCCGACCGGTTCCAGGTGGAACGCATCATTCGACGCTTGATGGTTTTCATTTTGAGCAAAATATTGAAAGACGTTCCCAACTGTCGACCGTTTGATACAAAGTTCGTTCCGTAGGGAAGACATATGACTGAACGAACGAGCGAACCGTTCGAGGGCTGACTCGTTTGATTGCTGATGTGCACCAATTTGGAACACGAAGCGGACGTATCTTCTTGTCCCCGCCGTGCTGCCACAATGGGGATTGGAATGAAAATATTTCGAAATTCTGTCGAAAAATTCCTTACGATTGATGTTTGTTTACGATTTGTTTTCAATATGCGAAGCGGGTGGTTTTACCTGTCAGAGCGAAGGTTAGGTATGGTTGGTGAAATATCGGTCAAACCGTCATCAACTGGTAACGAACTTACCTTGGCAAGGTTGTCGGTGCGATATGGTTGAAATTTATACACATATGCATGAAAAAAGTAATGCAATTTGGCTTATGGAGCACGACGAGCACAGAAAGGAAAATCGATTAAGGAAACAAGTTTTCTATCCATGACTCTTTAATGTTCAAATTCCCTCCTGAAGGTTCTTACGATTGAATTTAAAAATATATAACCGACACTTTTGCGTAGTTCGTTCTTAAAGATATTCAACCGAGTACTATAACAATTGTCTCGAATCGATTGAGATGCTGAAAGGAAAAAGAATAATTTACCGATCAAGATCGATTCTATCGATTTGAAGACAGCGACCCCCAGCAGCGAAAGGGAAGGATATGGTGAGTTATCGTACGCAGACGATAAAACAGATAGAAGCAAACTCCATTACCATCGCCGAAAAAGGACATCGATTGGCTGCAGCGTCCTCGGCTTCATCTGCGTTTCTGCCCGATGAAACCGGACGGAAGTGATTTGACCAAATCGATATGATGGCTGGCACGCCCGATATCCGGCCAGTCCTTCCCTCTCAACCCAATGTTCTTGATGCTGGCAGTCGGATGTATTTGCGTACAAGTGTGAGCCGAGACGTTATCATCCTGTGACATGCGACCGTGGCTTGTGGAAGCAATCGTACGGTGAAACTGATTTCGGTCCTTTCTTGGGTGAAAGTACACCCAAGTTATGGGAGGGCCTATGGAGGGGGAGGAATTGAAGGACACATTCTGGCAGGGAGGATGAGGGAACACAATGAATACAACGGACGCTGCGAGCGGACCGTTTCCTCGGGGCGACGGGAATGACAAACGAACAAGACAGGATAACTGTTCACGGCCCCGGAAACTTCAATTACATTGATGGGATTAAAATAATTCGGCATGAGGAGAGCTTTCGTCGGCAGAAGCGGTCAAGTTGTCCTGCCTGGGAATGTGTTGTTCGGGGGCATTAGGGGGACAGTATGTGTGTGTGTGTACGCTTGTCATGTTGGTGTTTGGTTACAATTTTCGGCAGCTCGTAAGCGCTTAACTGGAATGTGGAGACGCCCATTCCCGGTACGGTCTTTTCCTTTTGCTTCTCGCAAAATTGGGTCACCGGTCAGGCGGGTTTGGGTTGGTAAAAAGGGGGACGGTTTTCTCCACTTCGGAAAAGGTTCGATAATGCTTCGGCGAAACAATATTAAGATGTTCACGTGTTTGCACGCACGGATTGATTCTTGTAAGTACTTGCTTACTTTAGCAAACACAGAAGGGTCCTTTTGGGTTGCGTCAAACGTTTCGTGATGTTCACGATGGAACCCGTTGAAGGTTTAACATCGCAATGTTATATGTAAATGAGCAACATAATTTTGGGTAAAAACCAGGGGCTTAAGACTACACCGTAATCACACGATGTGTTTAAACATTCATTAAGGCATTTCTTAGGCAAGCGGCAGCACTCATACATATCTGAAGGCTAACACACTTTTTTCCTCCCACTTCCGGTGAAATATTTTGTCAAACTCAACGAACCACGACGACCTTATGCTCCAGTGCGACTCCATCATGCGTCGTGTCGTGCGCGTCGATACGAACATCAGCATAAATTTGAATTCGTCCCACACAGAAAGGTGGAAAAATCGGCCTTAAAGGTATGTTTCTTTGCTTGTGGACGGGTTTTCCGGCACGGAACACCGATCGTGAGCTTCACATCCACTTGTGCACATACATATTACATGTGTGAGCCCATTAGTGCGCAAATGAGCTCATCTTCGAGCCGATCGAGTGTACCTTTCTCAGTATCAGTTTGATTTCTGCTCCCAACGCTTTGCTGCCGGAATTCGTCGAATTTCTCACCGTTGAGAGCAGATTTTTTCACACACAAATACACACTTTTCCGCTGGATCGATGATGATAGGAACACGCTCGTCAAATGAATGTCAGCATCAGCGGACGACTCGTTTGGGTACTTGGTTTGAAAATAGGAAAAAAGCAAAGCATCGAAACCATCCCGAACTCCCCATTGCACTAATCCACGTGTGTGTGTGTGCTCAATGGTTGATAAAATATTGGTACACTCCGCACTCGTCAATCATAATCTTCTGCACGATAATAGCGTACTTTACTGCGTCCCGTTACTGTTCCGGTTCCAGCATCGGCGGAAGCCCGAGCATGATTGTCCCATTAGAAGTGTTGGCTTTTGTTACATGACAAATTAGTCCTCGCTCCACCGACGAAGGGAAATGTAGTGCTCTTGTGGAGGCCCGAAGAAGGAGCTCAAACAAGAAAAGGGAAGGGATATGTAAATATTTTGTGCGAAAATATATATATCTCGCTGTCGACACACTCGGTTCCTTTAGTCTAGGAAGTTGTTCGTTGTAGAACCCTAGCATGAGTCTTAGCTAATCTATCTCCGTATGTGTGTCTACCTCTGTTTGTGTGCTAGTAGTGTAGGGCGCACACATGTTTACCCAGTCTATCCTCTTCAACGTCTCGAGGGCCACTTATCGCAAGCGTTTCTCAGGCGAACACGCTTTGCAGCGTCGATCATATGGTTTTTCCTATTTTTTCAAACCATCATGAGCACTTCATCGATTCGTCGTGGCTGGAGTGTTGATCGTAACGGTCGCTCTACGCCCCCGTATCGATCAAACGATCCATCCAACGTCATCTCGTCTTAGTGTGTACACACAGCTCCGTCTTCTCGTGCGCCCCGGAAAGGAACATTTTCCTTAAGCTGACGGAAAACAACTCCATCAAATGTGTAATAGCAGAGGTAGGCAAAGGTTTTCGGTTTAAGATAAACCCTTGTGTGGGGAATGAGAATAAAGGAAAAAGTGGTGAACCCTTCCACTCTTCCCAGAAACCAAAAATCCTACCGTATCAAATGCTCGATACTCGATTAAAGATGCTCGTATAGTAAAGGTAAACGAAACGTGAGATGCCACAAAACCGGATCTTTGCAAATTATTGGGATTAGTGTGTGGAATGAAGTGAGCAACATCTGCAAAAGAGTGTTCAAGAAGAATAAGGATCTAGGAAAACCCACCGAAGAAGCGTTACGTTATATTTTGATGAATGCGAAATGAATTTCGGTTTCAACTCCTTGATGTGTTTGTTCCGGGAACAATTTAAGAATTTATTGATAGAAATATCACGTCAGCGTTGGTTCGTTTACGTGGAAATTCGTCCGAAACGGCACGCTAGGAAAAAGCTCCTAATATCGAATCCTTTCCTAGCGTCACGTCCGTTCCCGGTTCGCGACTACCGAAGGTTGCAGTAGGCTTGGAAACCGGATGGCTGTTAGTTTGAGCTGATCAGGACGAGTTGAAATAAAGAAACAATGCAAAAAAGGACTCTCTGATACATCCTAGCATTCTAGGACGACTACGGAGCTTGGCGGTTGGGAAGACAAACGATCTTTTTTTTAAGATTGCTTTCATTAACGTAACCATTCCGATGGATGCGCCGCGTGGTATCACGATAATGAGCGCTTCTGCCGCTAAGCAGGCCTCGGTTTTTATCCCTTTTTTTTGCTCTTATGACGTTCCACTAGTACATCAAAGCCTACTGCTTGTGGGAATTGAGAGCTTTTTGTTTTTTTTCTTTTATCCCCAAACATTGCAGCTTGACGACCAGTTTTGAGGCAAGAAAAAACAATCGTCATCCTTCTACGGTTGGATTGTGTGCAAAACAGGCCTCGCGGATTGGAGAAACCTTCTGACAGAAAAAACGGAGAAGAAAATCAGAGAGCAAAAAAGCCCAACCCAATCTTTGTGGTAGAAAGGGGGAACTTTGGGCCAAAGATCACATACTGTCATGAACTTGGCCCGGGCTCGGTTTAGCTGCCGGGCGGAATGTGACATTTCCCTAATGCGGAAATGATGTTTGGCACGCCTAACGAATGCCGACCGGGATGGTGTACGTGCCACGTACCAGGGCTTCATCAAACGGTTCCGGGGAAGTTCTCTCGTATGCGTTGTCACCAGCTGGTTAGGCGGGTTAAAATACCGCACGGGCCACGGACCATAAACCAGCGTAACGCTGATGCTCGATGCGATCCTATGCAGTGATATTAAAATAGTCATGATACGGGACGGATTGTGATTTGCTGCTCCGTTTGCGTAAACAATGCTCGTACATATTTATTGCACGGTACGATTAGCTCAGGCCGCGTCAAGCTGCTGTGTCATAAATATTGATTAGTATTGCAGGTTTTTCGAATTGAGCTTTACCGATAGAATCGAACAGTTAAACAAGCAAATTTCTGAAATATTCAAAACATTACGAAATGTTATCAACAATGTGTTATTAATAAAAATCTCTACGTCATGCGGAAAATCACACAGCGTTTCCGAAGTAAGGAACAAGTCACTAAGTGCATTGTCACTTGATGCTTCATGACCTTAATCGACTTCATTCTTTGCTGTCTCGTTCGTGGACGGGAAGTTTCCTTTGCAAACCTGTTACCAAATGTCAGCCTCTTCCCGCGATCGATCACTTGAGTTCAACGCTTTAACGAGCTGAAAAGCGTATACTAACGTTCAATTCTTATGGCACGCGGCTGGTTATAAGGGAAAAAGTTTATTCTCACTTGTTGCCCCTTCTGGATGGGGAAAAAAGAGGAAATGAGTTTCCCGCTTTCTGCCTTCGAGAGGGATCCAATCAAGCGAATGCTATTCTAAACGCCATAACGTTATTTTTTTTTCTTGCATCCTTTTCACCATCAACGCGATGTCAGCTTGAGTTAACTTTAATAGAATGGGGAGGATGGCGCAACAAAAAACAACGAACTAGGCTCCTATTTTCTGTACAATCACGTTGGTATGACTATCTTCCCGGGACTCGGATTACTCGTTTCGCAGCGGTAAGGTAATCATAGTTTGATGAAAATCTGTATAGTTTTTCCCCGGGCCTGGAAGGCCACTCGGGGTCCGCACGGGATCGGTAATTGATTCGTTCGGTTTGGGAAAACTGGCGCTGCTTCGCGTGATGGCGTTTTAATGCGATTCTGATGAAGAAAAAATTCGCAACTAATTCTAACTTACTGATAGAACAAAACGGTGCGGTTTCATTACGCCATGACATAACTTGATTTTGTTCCAAAGAAAGAATGTTATTGAAAAGATGTTAAGGAAATAGCTATGGTAAGATGAAAAAGACATAAAGATAATAATGAAAACAACAGTTTTAATTGAAGTTTAGATACTTACAATAATCCCCAAGTAAATTTTGTATATTGAATAGATTAAAGTTTCTATTCTAGTTTAGCTTCTACGAATATTGTTCTCGTTTAGCAAACTAATCCTTTTTCATTCGTTACTGGTTTTCCACTACAATCTGGATTATCAATATTCTTCCGACTCGTTTGAGAAGCTTTCAGGTAACCTTTGGCATCCTGCAATGATTCTGCAATGCTATCAAATACCTTCCCTACCTAGTAGAGTTCGCAAGACATTTTTGCACAAAACAGTAAACACCGGAATGATCGCAGGGCGGAAACTTTTCCAATACTTGCATGTTCGAGTAGAGTAGAACGAGCTCTTCGGTACGAAACAGTGTTCGAAGCGGCTTCACTTCAACGCAAGGGTGATTTTAAGTTCAAGTACCGTGAACGACTTTTGTCTTCTTACAACTCCTTTATGGCTTCGTGCAATGGGTTTTCTTCGATTGCTGTTCTTGGCGTTGAACGAGGACGAGGTGCAACATTTGTCTTACAGTGGAGAAGTATTCTTGTTGTCAAGAGTGCTGTTCAAAATGTAACCAACATTGTTTAAATAAGTTGAACATTTAGGACTAGTATCTAAAGGGGAAAGGCACTAATTTAATCATTTTCAAGTAATTCATACAACATTCATTTGTCTTGTTTCAATGCACAAGACGTCCTCGGTTCTAAAGACTAATGACACTTTTGCGTTACGACGTGGAACCATCCATCATAAAATCTGCAACCAACCGGAAGAGATCCTCGACTTGGCAGGCGAATAATAATTGTGGTCCTCGATAAAATGTCTCTTGGGCAGAACTTTGTCCCAACCTTCCCGGTCCGTGAACTAGTTTTTCCTTGTTCTCGCCCTCGTTAGCGGTGCGAAGTTGCTGCTGCCACCATTTGCTCGCTGTTCGATACACCATAAAAGTGTAATTCCAACGGATGAGGTTAAATTAGCTAATGAGTTTTTCTAGCTCCATTTCGTTCACTCTAGTAGGACACGAGCATCTTCATTAAAGACCACCGACTACCTCGAGTTGGTTGGCAGAAGCGAAAATGGAACACCGTGACGATTCTTGGTCGACTCGGGTGGCCAAGTGGTGCATGAAGATGTCACAACGATCGCACATTGACTTTGGTTGCTTTTGGCCAACCAAGAGGGAAACCCAGTGGTTGTTCTTTGCGCCACGATGCTTTTTCTTTAAAAGCATCGTTATCACTAAATTAGTGCTGTGTAGTGGAATTAATTGTATGTCCCGAGTGGCACGTGTTCGTTCCTCGGTTTTCTTTATGTCGTTTTCCCCTTTCTTTTTACCCTGCATCTAATAGCAAATTTGCCGACCCAGTTGTCACATCGAGGCGTAACATTCCGAGAGACATGGCAAGATGAAACTTTTTCTATCACGTGAATATGTTGCGATATGTAGCTCTTCTCGATGAAATAAAAGCAGAAGAGTGCAGGAAGAAAAATAAAAATATATCTAAATGAAGAGCTTGACTACGAAATGTTCACTTTTCATTTGTGCACGGTGAGTTGTTTACTTATCCGCAGCCGGGTGGAAGACACAACTCTATTGTTTAAAAGCATCCGGTGAATTGAACGAGACTACCAAAAGGAGGTAGTGAGTTGGGGATATTTTTTAAAATTAAAAATCCAAACATCCTTAACACATCGTTAGGTAACGGGTTGTAGCAACGGTGTGCTGGGGAGAAAAACGAAAAGTAGGATGTGGCACTCTTGGTGTCTTTTCTCCCAAAGAAACACACGACTGCACGTTTCAGATTAAACGAAGAAATTGAGCTTTTATTTTGGTGCAACCCTTATTTGCCCTTGTTGAAGCGAAAGCACAGTTCTGTGAACCGGAAGTAGCAAACAGTGTAACATCGTACGTCGTCGCTCTTAGGTTGGATTGGAAAATGCTGCTTGGGAAGGAACTGCATAAGGCAAACTACGGCGCGCAAGGGTTCTGTTGTCCGCCTGCACACATACGAAGCACTGCACACAAATAATTAAACACATCCCTGGGGTGGTGTTACCAGGTCACTGTCTCCGGTGCTAGTTGGAATGAACACCAGCCCAGTCTTCCCTAGAGAGTGCTCCTAGGAGTATCTTTGGTGCTCAACCGAGCAGCAACACTTCTGTCTGTCTTCTGCGCACGTCTCCCCACGTGTACACACATTCTTCGCCGTTGCCCTTTATCGAGCTACAAAGGGCGTAAAGGAGCTACCAAACAGGACCTTGCCCACGGCAAATCCCACCATCAAACACCGAAAGGGATTCATTAACGCCGACACAGAATGTTAGTTTACGGAATCGACCAGCGAGCAGGCGAGCGTCGTCGACCGGAACGGAAGCAGTATGTTCGCCATTTTGCATTCTCTGAATCTCCGGGGGAGGGATTTCGCCAAGGTCGATGTAGGCCACTTTGAACTGATTTTCAGGATGTTCCAACCTTGGGAGTCAACAATGGTGGCGTAGCTGATAGTGAGGGAAAATATAAACATTTGCGAAAGCGTTGCAAAACCGACGGAAGATAAATTGTTTCTTTTGCAAACATTAAGCTGTGACCGTTCTGAAACGTAATAACAAACATTGGTGCCTACCGTGATCGACGACTTCAAAGGTATTGAAACAAGCAAACTGATGCCATTAAAAGGTTCATCATAGAAAAGTTTGATCCCGGTTGAAGTTGTTATGCTTTAGAAGAGGTTTGAAACATATTTGTTTATTCTGGACGAATGAATGCGTTTCCAATAAATGTTGAATTAAACAGAAAACAATAAAACAAGGTACAGTCAATACGAAGGTCACTTTATTCTAATTGCAAACGTCTTATTAGTTGAAGCTCACTCATCCAGAACTCTAAAGAATTTTAACATTCAATTTGCATTGCACTCTAGAATTTGGTTAGTGGATTTTTCAATGGATTGTGGAGATTACAAATGAAAACATCAAACTTCTTTCATGTGGCAAAGAAGTTTCATTTCTAGGCGGATTATGCAGATTTCAAAGCATGATGTTTTTCTAGATGCATTCAATCGTAAACCATTATCCAAATTGCATCCAGTAACGATCGACACGTAAACGTATGCTTATGCAACACTCCTTGCCCATTAAATGTCACACCCCGAATCGAACCGGTTCGTCCGTCCACACCTTTTCTCTGACAGAACCTAATTAAATCATGCACAGCACTTATCGAGCTGCAGCTATCGAGTGAAACTTGCGTGTTCTACGACCGTTCCGTGTTGTTCAACAAGCCATAAGATGGTGCTTCCAGCGTCCATCATCGGAGAAGCCGATTGCGAACATCTCGACATACCCCGGCGTTGAAGCGTTTGGAGTGTTTGTCCGGTGGGAACGGCAAGCCCGGACGGAAAGCACCACTCACTCTCAGTCAAATGGCAATCATGCTTCCGTTATGCAAATGTGGCTGTGTCCTGCAACAGTGGGAACAGTCACCCGGTTGCATCGGTGTGAAAAACTTCCCCGAGCCCCGAAACCATACGAGTGCAAGAGGAGAGGTCATCTTGCTGAATTTCGTACAATTAGAAATGCAAAGCATTCATCAGCATCGTCGGTCCGCTTCCGGCTGTCGGTCGAGATCTTGTAGGGTCCTTGATGCATCGTTGTAGAAGTTGGGCCCTGGGGGATTTGCTTTGGAACATTTTTGTGCCAGCCGGCATTCCACCAAACGAGGACCCACTGCAACGCCACAGAAAGAGAGTATTTGACCTGCACAACGAAACAATTAATATCCCATTTTGACGACCGGAGCTACAAAATTTCCGGTCCGTGCGTCCTTCTGCCAGGTTCGTATCTCGGAACGACCATCACCAAACACACTCACACATACGTCAGTTCGTACGCAACTGGCTTAGCTTGCTCGTTTCGGTGGTATTTCCCGGCTTTTATTTCTGTTTGGGTTTGCGCCTCGGAGTTCTGGGACGTTAACTTCGTTTCGCACGGCGGAGACACGAAACGCATTCCCATTTCCCAACGGCACCCTTGGGGAAACGAGGGAGCAACGGTGGTGTTTGAGGAGGAGGGGGGGATGTGAAAATTTTCTCGTTATCGTGCCGTCCGCTTCATGGGGAAAAACCGACACGCTGGGCGCGTGTTGGTGGAGTGCGATTCTGGAGCAAACAAAAATGAAAAAAGGCAAGGGCATGGATTGAAGGAGGCAACACATTCATCACCATTTTCACGGATGCTACGGTCGATAAATTTCGTTGCACATTGAATAACAGCTACTGGGTCATAAAACGAGCACTTTATGACGACCAACTTGAAGCTTGCGGTTCCGAGATGAGTGAATCGCTTCCTGAAAGCCGAAAAAAAAGGAAAGGAAAGCAACTGGATGCGAAATAACGAGCATCAAAGTGGAAGGAAAGCGGAGGACTTGGGGGCGTTTGCGTCCAGCAAGGACGATTCGCTTCTGACCATGTCGTTCCCAAAACATGCATCCTCACGTCGTAAAAAGAACCACCCAAATGCCCATCAAAGCGAAATCCTCCCCCACTCCCCACTGAAAGCAGGTGTGCCAAAAAGGAAAAAGGAATGAAGAAAAAGTCGTAATCGAATTTCCCTGAGTAAACAAACAGATAAATTCAATTCCGCTCGTTTCGGAGCCGGTTTCGTCTACTTCTAGAAATGCCACGAGGAAACAGAGCTGCATCTCCAGACGCTGCGTGGATTGATTTGTATTTTTCGTTTCACTTTTCATTTGCATAAGCCAATCGAACTGAGTTTCTTTTTTCCATATTTATTCCTTCCTTTTTCTGCGGCGTTGGCGCGTCTCTGCAAAGTAATTCCTAAATTGTGGCTGGTGCTACGTTAGGTTGGCTTTTACCTTTTTTATTTTGTTTATTGAACATATTTTCCTGATTGGTTTTTCCATCGCAAAAATCAACGTTTGCATTTGTTGGCATGTGTTCCTTTTTCGGTTTTTTTTTCTGTGTGCATTAAAGCTCGTGCCATGCGCGAGTATGTAGGATGTTTTGAAGTTGGTTTTATTTCTGCTTCGTAACAGCACTGTTAAATTAATTGCACTTTAAGGTCATATAATTCTGTGCGAAATGGGATTCTAGGTAATTGGACGCTGAGAAATTCATAGAATTTTTTATCTGTCTGCACCGGTCCGTACCTTGATTAACATTCGGATGCGAACGCCAGGATCCTGCAGGTAAAGCGGTCGTAAAATGAAACATTGTGTTCCTGTTACTGCGCTACACTGCGAAGGAGGAAATCGAGCGACCCGTTACTCAGCGGCCAGGTTGGTTTGATGTGTTGGAAAGAGGCACGCACGCACACTATTCGGCGCTCCCTTAAGTGTCGTTAAGTTTAGTGGAATCAGTTTGGTTTGATTGCTTGGGCTATCGGGGTGAGGTTGAAGTAGTTGTGTTTAGGTTAATTCTGAATGCCTCAATGTGTACATTGTGTCGTATCTCAATCGTTGCAGTGAGTTGAAATCATTAACTTTTTCGCATGAAAAATCAAAAAAAGGGCGTAGAAAGCCTGACACTTCCTCTGCAATGTTAGTGTTCATTAAGACCGTAGGGCACAACAGTTAATCATTCTCTGCCATATATATCCTCTTTAAAAGAGTATTTTTAACAGCTTTTACCTCCTTTTTAAATCTTTGGTTTCGGTTTATTTGTCGGTTTTAATGAATGAACGGTATTTAATTAAATTGTTAATAACAGGCCGCCGGAAATTGGTCCTCATCACGTAGTGCCGTTGGTTGGTTGTTGGGAAAATGAAAATGTTTCCGTTTTTTACCCGTCCTGTTCTGGGACCGTTAATTGAAATGCAACTGCTGTGGTGCCGCAGTGCATATAACGGTGCGGCACTAATTTAAAATGCATGCCAACGAAAATGGGTCGGAAATGAATTGATTGCACGTTGATTATGTTTTTAATATTGACAAACACACGAAGTCGTTAGGGTAGGACGTGTTGAAGGTGTTTTTCGTTTTTTGCTTGCTTAAGGTTTTACAGTATTTAAAATTGTGTACATAAACATTAAGTGACTTATTTGTGCCTTTTTTCATAATAACCCGTTATTTGCAGCTGTGAAGCACCAACTCCATCGATCCGTACGATTTAACCACACACTGCATCAAAAAGCCCTCGAACGATTTGTTCACACGGGTTCAGAAACGAACCGCCCGGATAATGGTCGCGGTTTTCGCGCTATCCGATTATGGGAGGCATTCGGCAGTGGAAAAGAAAATACCAAACGGATCCGTTTAGCTAACATGTCACCACAAATCCGAGCCACGCGCTACGTGCCCCGAATGCACGATTACCGAATCTGGCCTCGCAGGACATCGGCGACAAGTGTGGGGAGAATTCCGGCCGGGTGGCGTATCAGCGAATTTCTGGCCCCAAAAACCACCCCTGCCTGGCCGGGTGCGGAATCAGTGTGCGAGCCGACCACGAAGCTGACCGCGGACGCGATGCGAAACATTATTATCGCTTGCTCGGCAGTGTTATGGTTGCGGATTTGTTTTATTTGTGTACGAGAGGGTGCCAAAGTATTAATTCGTTTTGGCTCGAGTGTGTATCGTTGGCTTGTGTACGGCCGCTCCGGTGGGATGAGTTATGTTTGCCTTATGATGTTAATATGAACGTTATATTAAATTGTGTGCGGCTGATTGAATTTCCCGTAAATTTATACCCAAACGAAAATTGAATACGGAGGATAGAGTCTTACTGCTTATTGTTGTTCTTTCTAAGAATTTTGTTTAGCTCGAGTGCCTTAGGTGGTGGATCATTTTAATTTAAAGTAAAAGTAAAGTCGATGTACTGAACATAATTTTAAATTGTTTCTCCACGAAGTAAATTTTAATTTGAAAATTTAAATTACAATGAAAACTCATGGGTTTTATGGAAGATTAATAAAAAAACCACAAAGCCCTCTACCGCTTCCCATAGAGAAAAAATACAATCACGCGTAAAAGGCCGGCGTTTGTAATCTCGTCTCAAGCCTGCAGGATGTGATTAAAACAAAACAGCCCCGCATTCAGCAAAGCATCGGAAAATCCTGCATTACGCTCGCGGCACTCAACATTCTTCGAAAGTCATTGTTTGCTCGTGACATGTTTGTAGACCCGTTTCTCCGGGGCGTTCGTAATTTTCCCATAACCCAACGCTCACACACATACACACACACACACACACACACATACGCAAGGCTTATTTGTGGAGCTGTCAAGACGAGCCGTCCCTCCTCCTCCACTCGGGGTTGGTTGCGGTTGCGTCAGTCCACCTACGATCATCGAGATCGAAGGGTGGGTTTTATTTTCCGCTGCCACCTTACGGATCGCTTTCCCAAAATCCAGACCACTTGAGTTTCTTATAAAATGTTGATCAAAAGGTAATTTGAGTGAAACATTCCTGTCCTTTCCCGCCCCGAGCGTGAGCGCGTTGACAGCGAAATAACGAAATGCGAATCTCTTCCCGGTGAACGCGTGGGAAGTGGACTGTCTCGAGCATCGGATGAATGGATCCGACGAAAAGTTTTCCCCCGAAATTTTCCTCCCGTGTGCGTTAAGCGGTGTCACTTGGGTTGCGCGTCGGGCCACTTCACTGTTTGTCTTCGTTGATCGGGGAAATTTGATACCCCGAGATGACGCATTTTTGGCGAAACTCTTTCACTTTCGAAAAAAGGCATGCTTTTTGAATGAGTTTTGCAACTAATTTTGTTAATTGTAGATTGAATGGTTCACACACTGTGGTGGGATTTTATCGCCAAACTCTATTTACTTCAAGCAAAGACGTCCACAATCCTTTGAAGTTTTGTCAAAAACAACACCAATCAAGAGGGACTCTTTTGGTTTATTTCTTGCTTCCACAAACCACACATAGTTACCTTCAAATCCTGTTCGTGCTGAACACGAAAGTATTCCATGATCGGTTGGCTCCAAGCGATGAGCGACGAAACCGGAAAAGCTTTTCACACCACCACCGTTCACTGATTGGGTCGCAAATTATCATCACAACATCCATAAAACGAAAAACTCCGCTCAATCCGTTTGTCTCGCAGTGCCCGAAGGGGTTTTCCCGGCAACAGTAAAGTTTCAAAACCCGTAACCGAACATCGTTTCAGCTTGCAATTGGACCCGCGGCCCAACATCGAATGGATCGCGGGGTGCAATTTGAACTTCATGTTGTGGAAAACCCCCCCACCCCGCTTGTCCGATTCGGGCACGTGAATGCGACGAGGTCGAATGCAATTTTCCACTCATTCGAACGTTTTCCCAGTGTCCGGTTTATCGTTCACGTGCAGTTTGACACACGTGACAACTCAGCTCGACCTCACAAATTCGCTTGGGGAAAGTGCAATTGGGGTTTTCCTTGCACTTGTACTCGTTTTCCTTCTGTATTCTCTTCCAATTGCGTGCTCGGTAAATAAGCTTACGGGTACGTGTGGCTTTGACACAACAGATATGTGAAAGTTCGACATCGATTTACAGAGTTACGCTTGTCGTGTCCTCCATGTTGGACTTGCCCACTGATGCGAAGGTTAAAGCCATACTATCGTGGAATTTTCCGTTGTAGTAATGCTGGTCAAAGTCAAGGGTTTTATAAAAAAAAAAAACAATAAACAATGTGAATAAACTTACTTTAGAAAAATCTGTCAGAGGACAACATTTATTTTGTCATTTAAAAAGTCTTTAGCTATAAATTCGTGCGTTCGGACACATTGTTTTCTTTAGGCTTTAGTATCTCTTTTCACTCTTTTATATTACCTCTCTTGGTAATTCCAAAGGAGTGTACTAGTGAAAGAATTAGCCACGGTTTTACGTAGATAGTATTAATCCGATCGAAAGCCAATATGGTGCAGCTTCACCTTGGTACAAAAGGCAACTCTAACAAGTCGTGTTGCATCGTACACTTTCGTGGTCTCTTTTCTATGAGCTCGGTTGAGACTTTGGTTCTTCTTCCAGCAAGCCTTTGCATGAGAGCCTCCCTTCTAAGCGTACCGGTAGACGCTTCATTTCCTGCCAATATCCTGACGAATGGGGACCCTATTGAATTTCCACCAACGAGGCTTCCACCACTCATGATTATAGCTCCGGCGCACCGACACAGGCTGGTCAGTGGCAATAAATTTTCTTCGCTTCGTTTCGGACCTCTCTTCCGGTGCATCGAAAAGAGTCTTTGCTTTGCATCCTCTATCCCGGTTGGTGTTGTCCTCAACTCGCCTCGGGTATGCAGACGGTGGAAATGCATCGCATATTTTGTCCGCCTCAATGCAGCCATGTAGCTTCGATGCAATGTTGAGTGGTTGTGTGGTTCGTGGCAAAGCTTAAAACTGACCGTAGGCTAGGTCGCCTTGTCGGGAGAAATGTCTCCACCCGGGCGTACGATGAAGCCTTAATCCTTGACCGTCGTCCTGCCCCTTCTAATGCCAAAGCCCTCTGCTTGTGTGGCGTTACCGGCCTCGAACAATGTCACTTTGTGTCTTCCAATTTGTGCGAACACGCCTGGAGCACAAGGGGCGGTCGTCGTGCTCACTCATTTCAGCCCAGTTCCCTCCCCCGTCGCCGCAGGGCAAAGGTTAGCATTGCGCTGCCTGCCAACAATTTATGAATCTTTATGCAAGCAGGGCTAACAAAAAGCCACACACATTTCTTCGGAATAGCTTTTTTGCAATCCTTTCCATGTTTACGAGTGGCCATCGGGAAAGTTACGAGTGCTCGTGTGTGTGTGTGTGTGTGTGTGGGTGTTTGTATAGAAATATTTTATACGTGCCTTAAGGGTCCCGTGAGCTTTGCGGCGGCATTGGTTTCGCTGCTTCAATAACTAATAATGGCCGTGCTGAGTGCTCGAGGTGCTTATTCTGCTGGGAGAAGAAATATGATAATATATCAAGATCGCACTAAAGCAGCGAGCAGAAACGACGCCCTGTCCGTGGCCATTTGGCTCGTAGAACAAATCCACTTTCATCCACGACGATCTACCGAACGGTTATGATTGGAAATTATTCTCCTTTTATCTTCCCTGGCGCTAGTAAAACACACAGCAAATTGCTGATTATCTTTACGCGATTGGTTCGATCTTTAATTTTGATCCTTTCACTTTCGGTTCCGGTGCTTCATAGGACAAGTCCCTCCGTCTGTGTTCCATGTTTGCGAGGGCAACGGCACTGGTTTTAGCACTGTCGTAAATTTTACAACCATAAAACCGAATCCTCGCGGTCACCACGAAAACGGTCAGTGCGGACGGACGGAATGGCTAGCGAAATAAATTGAATCGCCCTGTGGGCCCGTTTGTCGGAGGTTCCGGAAGGCTAGCGAAAGTAATTCATTAGGCATAAGGCCCCATTTTCTAGCCCGCTTTCTAGTGTCACAGCCATCGGATGAAGGTTTTGGTGCGTTCTTTTGCGGCATAAAATATGCTTATCTTAATCGAGAGAAGCTCACAAAAAAGATTGGAGTTTTTTTTGTCATAGCGGAGACGTTGGTGGTGTCTAGTTTTGGTGGGGAACATATTCCGTGACTTTGGCGAGTAACGATTGAGAACATTTTTATCTGGTAAGTTTTGTTTCTAGCTTTGACTATGCATAAAACGTATCCAACCACAGTTATAGCAAGTATAAACTCAACGTATCACTAAATTAATTGTTTCAAAAAGGAAATTCTCTTTCCGTTGGTTTTATTCCAATCCCAACCATTTATCACAAACCGTTTGCGTTTAAACAATTTTGCATCCCACTGTACCAGCTGCTTCCCTCGACTAGAGATGATATTTGTCCTTCTACGGGGCTCGTATTTTTCTTCGATAAATTTAAAAAGCTGTCATCGTTAAAGGCAGCGATGGAGCTGGGAAAAATTATGGTTCCATTTTTCTTTGCCGCAGCTGTCCGGTGGTTGAGCGAAATCGTTTTTTCCTACTGACGCAGGCAACTTTTAACTCCGTTCTTCCCTTTCTTCATCTATTACTATCTTTCATTTTCTTTCCTTATTTGCTTCTTCTTTGAATGCGCTTAAGTAGATGGGTATGGTTATCTCTTTAAGAAGAGAAATGTTCGGTGCACTCTTTAATATTCGTTTGAAATGTGTAATGAAAAACGTCCAAATTGCTTAATTTTAAAACTCTTACTTGTCCTCTTCCTTTTTTCTTTGGAAGGAAATTGTCAAAAAATTTCAGCAATCGATAGATAACTTCAAAATGATTTCCCGTTGGCAAATGAACTCCCCAACTGAGCTAATCATAGTTCATTCCGGGGTCGGGTTGCATCGCTTTGGGTTCGCTGACCTCCCGTCGGTTGACCACCTTTGGTGGTGGTCCACTAATTTATGCACCCGCAGCACTTTGACGCTACGCGAGCACAAAATTTCACACCCCACCGGTGGTGGTGGTGGGTGTTACGTCCGGAAAAATGTGCCATTCAAAATCACACAAGCGCGACGGCCTCGGTGTAGTGCATCGCGCCGGAAATGGTTGCATGCGCAAATACTCACATGAGCGGTTCCGGCTGGAAAACCGGTTGAACGGGGCACGTGTTGGCGTTAACGCGATGGAAATATTTTACAGCGTTGAACCGTGGTCTGGGGGTGAGAATGAGGTGGTTGTAGCGTACCCGGAAAATCGCATCGTGTCACGAACAGTTGAACGGTTAAACGATAGCCACAAGTGACGGCAAACGTGTGTTACAACGAACAGGCTTCATACATTTTTCTAGTAAATTTAACTTTATTGTGATAATTTGTGAAATTACTGTGGAAATGTCAAGGTATAAATATTTTCCTGTCTTACACCGGGGGTTTCCAGTTAAATAAAATGCTTTTGAAGTTTTCACTTAACCTCATCCATTTGGATGATGTTTTCCCACACTTGGAAAATCGTTTTTTTTTGAGGAAAACTTCACTTAAGGTGATTAATCGGAAATCGATGGTGACGGTGGAAACCACGTGAAACCCCCGTTTCGTGACGCATGTAGCCGCATGACAGTGTTAAAAATGTAAATTTAATTATTTCTGTAAATGATTGAATCATTTATGCCCGTGTTTTCCACTAGCGATATCAACTTGTAGGTGGTAGGCCGTATTTCTGTTCCATGCGGTTCCGGTGGTGAATGCAATCGTCCACAGAACACGTTTCATCGATAATGCAACTGATGGCGCAGCGAGGCATCCGGCTTGATATATCACCCCCATCATTATCATCGAGACACGCCGGAGGACCATCGTATCGGGTTGTGAAATGGCATCTATACATCATTCATCGAAAGCGATTGTGCCAGAGAAAACGAGGAAAACCACTCGTACCAAATCGGCCCGGAGAACCAACGAACGGTAACCGATTTTTCGATATTTTGTTTCTGTTTTCTTCCAGATAGCAACCGATTTTCCCGTCTCATTAGATTGGTAGAAGTTGAGGAAAAGTTTTTCTATTTATTTCACTTCACTCCTGCGCGAGTTTTCCCATGCGCAAGTTGCGCCGCCGACGGCATTTCGTCTGCTGGCCCCGGAGGGTAACAAAACCGATCGAACGTAATGATAAATTGATTCGTAATTAATTTTCTCAACATTTTCCGGCGGGCAATGGGTGGGAAAAGTTGCGTTCGGTGAGATGAGTGCAGTTTTTCGATTCGTTACTGCAGGCCAGCCGGTTCGAAGAAGGGACGCGACTTGGACGTTCGAGATGCTTAATGTTTTGGAACAGTTTGTAATGAGTTGAAATGAGAAATCGCCGAAAGCAGCGAATGGGCGAATGGGTTGTGTCGAATGGAAGTTGTTTATTCAAGCGATTATGAGGATGAATCTATGAATATTTTTCGGAAATATTTTCGGTTAGAGAATGGTTAGAAGAAGCAACTTTTGATAATGTTTCTTGAATCAAGGTACATTTTAAATGGTTTGGAAAACACCCAATTCAACTTGACGACGATCCTAAGTTGACTTTTAAATTATTTAAGTAGCGCAAGAGTCAGAGTGAACCCAGAAGCGATAAGAAATAAACCGTTCAGCTTCGTCGAAAAAGACAAAAAAAAAACCCTTTTACGGTGTGGTAAATATTTGCTTACTTTTGGGCCCTGCCAACCTGGTCCCGGGTTGATTTTCTTGACCGCACGTCATGAAAGGGTTCCCGAGGAGGGTTGAAATCAATATTTCTCACACTCAGCTCGAAGAGAATCGTTCCGGCCAGATGGAACGTAAGGTTTTGCGACGAAAACTTATCGATATCAAATTTACAGTCCCGTATCTAATCGCTTCATCTAAACCGGTGCAGAACGGGAGTTTGTTGGTGTTTGTGTGTTGTGAGCAGGATTTCTAAAATTGATTGGAAAAACAAAGCCGATGAGGTTGGAAAAAGGTTAATCGTGTAATGATTCTTTTCGGTTTCCACCGGAAGAAGATGAACTTTCAGACAACTTTCTTAAAGGCGACTCAGTTAAAATTTCAATAAACAGAAAAATCGTTCTTGGTGGTATTAAAAATACATATATTTCACTCAACCTATCTGGTGCAGAGTGTAAAATAATTACGAAACCTCCTCCTCTTTTTCAGCTTTTCATCGACACTCATTTGATGTGGATTGAAACAGCTTGAATCAGCACTTACCATCCCTCAGCGCTTCGTAATTGGCAAGCGCAGTTTAAATTGACTCGTTTGTAATGGTAAATTGATTGGCATGGATTGGTGGGGGCACGTGAGTGGGAAAAACATTCCCGTAAGCCACCGCAAAAACCGATTATCGCAATGGGGGAGAAACAAACTGAAATTTCCCTCACGGTTGGGGGCAGTTTTGTTTTAAATTTACGATTATTTTTTCCATCTTGTAAATAAACAAACCCCGCACAAAACGAGTCGCTTTTCGTTTCGTTCGCGCCTGGATGGCAACGCCGGCGGAAATCCAATCTTCAACGACCGGTAATCGACCTTTGGTACCCCGATAGGCACAGGGCCACTTTATGTGCGATTGTATCTCATTAAGATTTATCGATCGGATAGGCAAGCTGTTTGGACCTTCGGATTAGAGGCCACTGGTGTACGGCGGTACCGTTGAAAGGTTCCGCGTCACCAGCTCGCTGTTACGCACACCGCAGCAACCGCGGACGATGCATTTTCCACTTGGTTGGAAAATTATGTTGCAATTGAGCTCGGTTTGCCTAATTCGATTATCGCCCTCGCATCGTGTGTTGTGCACGATGCGGCTGATGTTTCGCATAATTGATGCGTTGTTTTGTCTTCAAGTCACTCATTCAATTACACGTAATTGACGAGCATAGTGAGCGAGGCCGTGGAAAATTCACTCCACGATGGAAGAGCTACTTTTTAATTAGATTTTGTGAACACGGCCTTTACGCAACCAGCAGGCAACTTGTCCGTGTATAGGCGTTTACCAAGCTGCTTAATTGATATACAGCCGAGGAGCCAGTTCTGTTCACAATGTAATGCAGAAATGTGTGGGAACATGTTTTTGATAAAAAAGTTTAGAAAATTCAAAAAAATTAGAATCCCAATTTCATCTGCATTTTTCATGCCCAAGGTTATCTATCGTTGGATGTTTCCTTTGCTATTACCATCGGTAACAAGATCATTTAAAACAATTAAACCGTAAATGGGTTCATTAAAATGGTTATCCCAATTTGCCCTTAACGAGATATTAGAACACTTTTTCGCTTCACAGCCTAGACAAAAAAAAGTCTTTTCTGCCTAATCCTCCATTTTAGATTTGTTCTCTCGCTCTCTCTATTCGTACCTTCGATGTCGTTGTTAACCAAGATTGATGAGTTTTCCCGGACCGGTGTGCAAGGGGCTTACCTGTAAGGAAGAATGTTAAATAATCCCTCCCTATACCGTTTCCTTCGGTTAACCAGCGTGAGGATGTTCATTTCCGTGAACCTAGGTTCTTCTATGGAAGTGTGGAAAATATGGCCAGCACAGAGATTGGACAATTTTACGTCCAAGAAACAGGTGTGAGATTGGTGGTTTTGTATTGTTTCTTTTAGAAAAACTGTGTTTGGAGGGTTTTTATTTTCTTACTAAACAGTGGCCAACTGGAACATGATTGATTAGATCTTAATTTGAACTTTTCCTTCAAGCCTACGTGACGGTTGAAAAAATTCCACATCAGACCGTCCGTTGGCATGATGGCTTAGAATTTTCCTAAACACGGTCGGGTCTGACACTATTCTATTGTTATTTATATAGCTTTTTCACGATGGTGGAAACCGATCCTTTCGAACTTATTAGGTAGGTTGGGGTTTGGTGGATAAACAATGATTGATCACTGTCAAAGCGATTGAATTTTGGTAGACAGTTTTGAGACGCTAAAAATAGTTTAGGTCTCTCTTTATAATTTGGGCATTGGTTTACGCTGACATTTGATATTGACATAATATCAAAGAATCAATCGAAGCCATAGAAACCATGGGTAAGCAATGTTTGTTTGATTTTCAAATGGAATAAAATAATTCTGTAATTAAACTCACCTATTGTAATTAAATAAAATGTGGCTTTCTCTGCATGGTATTATAAATTCATTCAAAATTAAGTTGTCTCGTAGTTCAATTAGAGGTACAACCATTTTTGTGCGGGCATGGATTTATCTTTAATTTCTCGTTTTAGAGTTGGAACAAACGAGGCGTTAGCGTAAATCCATAAAATCGTTCAGCTGAAACATTGACTTTTAATGCGCCGCTGAAAGTTGTTAATCCGTTCCCGATGGCTCTCCATCAATTATTCACCTTTGCTCGACTGGCACTATTTTTCAATATTTCATCTACCATAAAATCGAGCTAATAATTGATGTGAAAATCTCAACACGGATAGTTTAACTCCACTGCACTCCGAAACCGGTCCCGTTGATATGTTCGGTGATGTATAAAATGAGTTTTGACCAGCGTTCGGATACGGATCCGTTTGGTAAAAGGGATTTAATTGATGCAGCGTTAGCTCCCTCGGATGGGACCATGGATGGTTTTATTTTAATTGTTGCTGATGGGGGAAAACACGAACAAAAAAGCTTGATAAACTACGAAACATATCATTCACCACCGGCGATAAAGCAAAAGCCGCACGGTTCATGGAAACAGCTGCCAACCTCAACTGTAATTTCACAAATGGTGAGCGATAAGGGAGGCTACAAAAAAGTGGATGAGTTCTGCCGGGAATCCAATGTTATGTAAGGGTTGGATGTTTTTTCGCCCTCCCCTCTTATCATTGGCACAAATAAGTTTGCTACCCCTTTTCCCCCAGGAGAAAAGCCACAGTGCGGCCCATGTTGAGTGCGGAGACAAGTAAGAAAAACCTTTCCCAATATGTTGTCGACGGTGCGAAAGGCAAGCCAGAAAAAGTTGGCCCATGTAAAGAGCTACCAAAGTGTGTTTTAACCCACACACGACCAGAGAACATGCTGCATCGCATCAGTCTCCGTCGTCCTGCTCTCCGGTCCGCCTGCGGAAAGTCCTTGTCAGACTTCATTGAAGTTGGCAAGTTGTCGGCTGTGGGCGTCATGCGAAGAGGATGGCAGCAGCTATAGGGGTAGATCGATCGATTGGACAGGTTGTATCGATGCTGCCGGTGTCGAGGGAGGGTTGGGCGAATGTGTGGTTGCCGATAAATCGAAGCCAAACGAGGCGAAAAGCAACGAAACTGCAGCGTACGTCGTACTCTAACATGTTTTGACACTTCCGGGCTGACCGTGATTTAGGGATTGGTAGGATTGGTTTGGTTGTTCGAACCATGAAGTCCTCAGGGAAAAGGACGAGCGACTGAACCGGGATAACACCGAGCCGCTAATGTATTGTGAGGGATCAGAACAAATGATTTTAGAATGAAGTAAAATAAGATCTGTACAATTTTAAACTACAGAATGAATAAACTTTTGTTATAATTGAGAAAATTGGAGTGCTTTCATTTTACTAATTCATCCTCACTATATAAAATTAATATAATTTTCCTAACGACGAGGGGTAAATAAAGAAACATAAAGTGACGATTTAAAAAGGTCCCATTGAAACAGAAAGCCAAACATTCTGGGATTGTTTTTTGTGACCCATTTTGTCTGCGTAAAAGACAAACCGAAAGGAGTTCCAATGTTTATGCCGTACCATTGTTCATTTGAATAAAATATAGAGCTCGGGCAAGAACAATGCGGAAGAGAGTCCCATGCAATGAGCTGGTAAAATGAGGGCGTTAAAACCTTTCATTATACCAAATGGCCACCATTGTTAATAAATGGCCGCTTAACATATCATGCTGGAGAGTTTCATTATTATTATTTTTTTCCCACAATGGAGACGCCTGGTGGTTCATGCAAACATGGAAATTCATTGTGAAAATAATAGAAAATATTTGAAGTAAAGTACGAAGCTATGGGATGATTTCCGAAGAAGCATTGAATATTTAAAGCGAAATTCAGCACAGCAAAGATAAAGAAATAAGCTCTGTTGCCTCAACACATGGAAATTCCTAGGTTCCCAAACAAATGCCTCTGCATGAAACGATAATTTTCAACCAGGATTCCGTCGACTGCTGATTCCGATTTGCTTCAAGAGTGCCTCCCCGCCCCCTTGAATGCATTTGCGATGAAATTTCCATTCATAAAGCCGAAAACTTGGGCATAAATTCAACCACCCCCCGAAACGGAACATGGCGGAGGCCATAGTTTTCGCCATTCGCTTTTTCAAAGCCGGAAGCTTCCCGTCTCGGGCTTATGATTATCATAATTCCAGCGGGTTGCAGAAGCATTTGTGCCCCACATTTTCCTCCATTTTATTCTGTTTCGACGCTTTCCCTTTGCTCCATATTTATACCCTCCAGATCGAGCTTTGCATTCTAAATTTGAGCTTCTCGGACTCCAAACGGTTGCCAGCCGGTTGTGACAAACGTTTTAAAACAGATTGAATTACAGCCTCAAAGACTCTCGGGAAAAACTCCTAAATGGCAAAAATATACCGGAGTATCCCATTTGAGCCGGGTTAGCTTGGGAGTGCAGCAACAAACTGATGTGGAAGTGTGTCGGAATGATATGCTCAACCCTGTGGAACATGTGGCTTGATCCCGAAGCCATGAGCGTGTCACGGATGGTAGAAAAACGGAATGGAGTTTGAAAAATGAAAATTAAATAGTGCCAAAGCAAACGAATATAGTTTCGTGCGATGATGGTGACGATTATAGTTATTGAAATATTCATGAGGCGGTTTTTCCCCCCTGTGATGTTGGCAGCTTGTGGGAATGCATGCATAAAATAATTTTCCCTTTTGAAGAAACGCTTTCGGTGTGCTGATGATGACAGCCATCATAAAGTGGGTTGAATTTTTCCTTTCTAAAAGCGATAGAATTTTGCACTTGCTCATCTTGGGTTTCCCAATTCGGTCAATCTGCCCTAGGAAAACTCCTCCTGCAGAGTGAAGCTGGTTTGATCGGGGAGAAACTATCAGCGTAATCATCGTTTCCGTCAACATAATCATCATCAAGCAAGGCTTTCCATGGACAGGAAGGAACCAGTGTGGAACGGGGTGGGTGTAACGAAGGATTTAACAAGCAGACCGCTGACTGAGCTTCGCAATTATCCCTGGTCGAGTAGCTTCACGTCCTCGCCTCAGGGCGGCTTTGGGAAGGGAAGCAGCAAAGTGGTCGAACGGTTTGCTCATTTCGCCAAACACAAGTTAATTTTCTGCCATGGTAAGTTGTTTTTTGTCTTACGGCAACCCCATGCCGAAGCAGCACCGCTGGGATCCGCTTCCGCTATAATGGTTCATCTTTTTTCCTCTCCCTCCGTGTGAGCATATCATAAAGTGGAAGACAAGACGGTTCACAAGGCAGCATAACTACGGGACCAAAGGGCTTTCTTTCATTCCCGTTACTGGGGATTTCCTCCCGGAACTTTTCTCGAATGCGCATATTACGCTTCAGGAGCGGGCGGTTTTGTTTCTTTCCAAATGGAAGGCTCCACCTGCTCGTGCCACTGACAGCTTCGGGGCGTATTTAGATGGCAGAGGTTTCAAACGCACCGATCTTTCGTCACAACAACAATCTCGTGCCGTTGCACAACGGCAGCCATCGCTCGGTGACAACTTTCCTTCGTTTGCGATTTTCTTATTTTTCGAAACGGTCATATTCACAACCCCACACAGTTTTATTTTTGTTTTGTCCCATTCCGTTGAGTTACTTCCGCAATTTATGATTGGAATGTTTTCCATCGTGCAGCACAAGTGCCATCAAAACTTTCCATTCCATGGGAGCTCATTTTCGACCAACTTGGACTTGGGCAAGGAATGGAAGTTTTCTAAAGTCCGCTTTCCATTCCAGTGCATCGAAGGGGAGAGAGAGAGAGAGA
>KE524975.1:2498314-2536618 GCA_000441895.2 Anopheles sinensis
AGAGAGAGAGAGAGAGAGGGAGGGTTGGTACGGACGCTCGTTGAGAAACTTGTTTTGAAAAGTTCTTTTTACTTCGAGACTCAGGCAAGAGGAAAACCTCAGCCACCAACCGGTTCCCTGCCATATTTTAAGAAGGTTCAAGGAAAGGAAACAAAACAAAATAAACACATCGTCCGAAGGGCCGAGGACAGTTTTGGTTGCACAGTTTGCGCAAGTTTTGTCTTTGCTTTTCATTTCAATTTCCCCAACCTGGTTTGAGGCCACGCAAACGACGTGCCCGAGATTTCAGTCTGTCTTCTTGTGGCTCGCGTTGCTTTGGTGCAGTTTTGTTTTGTTTTGTCGATAGTTTGCACTGCAATTGAAACTTCGTTTTAGTTAGTGATTTCAAATGCAATGGAACGAACTTAAATTCTCAAGTGATCTTTACTAGACTCAATTTGATTACACACTGACATGATTTGTCAAAAAAAACTAAAGTGCTCCATACAGTTATAAAAAGAATTTGAATCACCGCTCCATGAAACTCTAAATCAAACAACCAACTTATGGGTCTATTTTGGGCGTTATGGCTATGATTATGTTATAAAATCTGCCCCGTGTTGTTCATTTATGACACCGTCTTATCGATCGGCCATAAATTAAATTGATTATTTATCACTCCCATTACCATCAAAATCTTCACGCGGAAATGTTCATCCAGCGAGCAATAAATACATGTGATTTGATAATCACTGGTTTCCCGCATCGTTAAATGAGGGCTTGTGCTATCGATATCAACAAATAATCAGCTTCGGTATCGTGGGCTTTTCCGAGCCCTTATAATTGAAACAGACATTGGAGAAATTGGTTGGCAAATCAAAAAACTTTCACGTTATTCTTTCTTGTCACAATGATTCAACAAGCATGTGAGGTTAGTGAATTATGTTGGACTCTGTTGTATGCGCCTTCGAGCACATGATAACTTCTCCTGAGCTTCAGTCGAGTTTAATGGAAGTGGCCAAAAGGTGAAGCATGACATGTATCGTGGTAGTTGAAATTGACGTTTGACTGACATCGCGTCACTCAGCTGGAAATGAGATAATCGCA
This sequence comes from Anopheles sinensis, assembly GCA_000441895.2. Taxonomy (NCBI): domain Eukaryota; kingdom Metazoa; phylum Arthropoda; class Insecta; order Diptera; family Culicidae; genus Anopheles; species Anopheles sinensis. Next base: position 2,499,401 of record KE524975.1, read on the forward strand.
CCGCGTAAGGAAGCATCACGCTGGCAACTTCTCATGCGCCGGTTTGGGGTTATTGTTTCCATGTTTCTGTAGGTAAAACAATTTGGAAATTGTCTGCCACGCATTGCAATTTGTCAGCGTTGGTTATGTCTGGAGTTGGCACGCATAAAAGTTATATCTGATTTTCTTAAGAGTTTCATTAAAGATATGCTTAATAGCACTTCAAAAAACTGTCATATTTATATTTTTCCAACAGCCAAAACGATACAAACACATGATGAAGTACAAATGTATAAATAGCTTAGTAAAATCAGGTGCATTCTCCCTTACTTCTTTTTCGCTGTAATCAGATGTAGAGGTTTATTTAAAATTCGCTAGCAGTAGCGCAAGACGTTCTTACCATATCATGGAAAAGAGCGGAAGCGGAATAATTGATTAAGTCATACCCGGGAGGTCTTCCCGGGTGCTACCGTTAATGTGTTACGGGTTCCGTTTCTGGAACTCGGTCGAAATGCGAACCTTACTCGCCGGGCTTGAGGATTAAAAGTTATGGCTTCCAGGAGTCCCCGGCACCGGAACCGATCCGGAAAACTTCCACATCCCGTGCCGGTTGGTGTTGATTACTTAAACAATTCAAGGAAAGAAGGCTCAAAAGAACACGATAGAAATGTGGAATTCAGAAATTTTAAGCTTAAATAAATTATAAATCATCTTCCTGGAGTTGAAAGTATGTTGTACTTATGTTGTACTTAAACTGTAGCATCATGATTCACCAACACCTAAAACACCCACTAACACAACGCCTCAAGCAAAATGCCGTGGGAACCACTAAGGAAGAAGAGAGAACCGGAAAAAACGGGAAACGGAAACGCAAACTCACCGGAAACTGTTGAGTCACGAGGACGCCTCCGGGAATGAGAGCTTCCCCTGCTCGCGTTCCGTTGCTTATCGCTTATCGGGTCGGAGTCCCGCTGGGCAGAGTGAAAATCGATGGTAAGAGCAATTATACGCCCCCCGTTGGCGTTTGCGTTTGTGTCCGTGCGTGTGTGTGCTGAATGTGAATTTGTGGATTTGTTCTCGGCAAAATTAATGGTCCTCAAGGTGAATCGCAAGGCACCGACATACCGACATTTCCTTTCCTCTCCTCCTCCTCCGTCCTCGGAAGCAGGCGATGAAAAATGTTTCGAAACAGAAATACATCCGCCGCAGGGCTATTACAAAGCGTAACATTGTGTTTCGGGGGAGTATTGTATTTTTCGCTGTTTTGTTTGCATTTACCATTTGTCGGGTCAGTATGGGTTGGAATGTGTACGTTTGTGGAATCTGGCAGATCATTCCGCTCCATTTAAAAGGACGCTTTTCATGAGTGTGAAAGGAGAGGTGAGGTGGAAAACATATCGCTTGTCACCTGTTAACCACCGAAACGAATTGAAATATGTTTCCAACAACTTCAAAGAGTTGCGATTTGAAAATTAATTAATTTAAATAGTAGAAACGTCATACACTGGAAACTTAATATTTTAAGAAACAAGAATTGCTCAACATAAAGTATTATAAAGTGGATCAAAGCGACAAAGAATTGTGAGCAAAAACTGAAAGACACTCTACCATGAATGAAAAGATTGATGGCAGCTGTCGTATCAAAATGTCTGCTAGAAAAGGCAGCATAACTAAGCAACAAATGCGACGCTGGATGAAGATTATTTTCTTCAATTTATTTTCTCGTTTTCGCCACTTGGATTCCTTTTCATGCTTTACCCCGTATCAAACCGAAAACAGCCCCATCGATCACGAGGACGACGGATGCTTCCCACGATTAGTGTTCATTTCCTCGCCCTTCAAAACTCCTTTTCCGCTGGAAGAGAATGAAAAGAGATACCCCTTTGAAGACGTACTCGCGGAAGGACGATTTAATCCTTCACCGATTATCGTTCGAGGTAATTTGAACAAATTTCTTTGAACACGATTTCCGCGTGCGCATCCCTCGAGGGGCTCAGCTACTTAATTATTCGGAAGGCTCATTGGAAGGAGCATTGCTGCGATACGATACCACCGGATTCTCGGTCCTAAAGCTTCACTTACCTCATCGTCGTAGTTGTCCGCTTCCGTCATTTTGCTATTCGGGTTCGTCGATGCGTCGCACTAGCAACCGGAGGATGCCTGGTGAGCGGAGTTGCTAAAGGAAAATTCTATTCACTCACTCGAAACGGGCGAGTTTGTTTCGTGCGGGTTTCTAATTTATCGCACTCCCGAAGCTGAACTCTTTCCGGCCGTTTGTGCGCGCACTGCAATCGAAAAGCGACCCAAACCGCTCGGAAAACAGCCTTCCGGTGGCGTCACAGATACACGCACAAACACAAAGCGCGGACACTTTTCACTGTCGAAACGAGGCGGGATTATCGTCACCACCGCCCGTCGCTGTCGTCGTCGTCGTTGCACTGGTGAAGATGCCGCGTTTCAATTATAATTATCCAACAGGCCGGAACGGGGTTTTGCACTGCTTTCAGTGCTTCTTCAGTGTGTATTCATTTACTTTTGTTTAGATCTATTCTATCTTCGCTTCCCGTCGTCGTCGTCGTCGTCGTCGTCGTTGATTACCTTCCGGGCGCGTTTTTCCCACCACGGTGCGGTGGACCGCTTTTCATCACTTAATTTTTCCGCGCGATTTACGCAACTCAACTTGTTTTTTACTTTTTTTATTCACATTTTCCTCGGCGGCGAACCGGTGGCGATCTTCGGCATTTTCACGGATCGAGCAACCGACAGTGTCTTTATCATTGAGACTTGCTCAACCGCAAAACTGCGGTCTGCGATGCGTGACCATCGATGCCTCCAACCGGAATGTCCGATGGGTTTGGGAATCCTCTTCTTTGAGATGACGTTTTTCTTCGATGAAATTCTTCTATTCAAAAGGCTGCACTAGGAAAGTCAAAGTTCGGTTCGGAGCTGATGCTAATCAGAGCTTTACGACTAAGCTATTGAATGAAGTAAATTGGTTTCGTTAGCATTTGTGTTGTTTAGTCGGAGTTTCTGGTTGAAAGGCATGGCATATTAATGTTTGGGGAATAATACCGATATCTTCTGCCTTTTTCATTTCTTGTTTTGCTATTAGAGGGCTTTAGATTTGTGAAATAAGTTCATTTTCTTGGAATAGTATCAAGATCTATCTCAGCATCGTTCAATATTCATCTCCTTTGCATATCGAATTGATATACTCTCCAAACAAAATTATTTAGATCGTTAAATGCTAGAAAAAGAAGTGTAAAAATAACACTCTTCCATGCCTTCTCTTCGAAGAAGACAAAAATAACCAATTTTAGCCTCCACGTTAGGCAATTTGCCATCCAATTGGACTTATTGATGTTCAGATTGTGGCTACCCTTCCGACAAACAGTCAGTTAAAGGGCAAACCTTTTCTCACCACCAGATGGAGAACAACGAAACTTAAATAATCCTACTACCGTGGCCACAAATTGATTGGTTTTCACGGAAAGGAAGAAAAAGCAACTAAGGTGTCCTGAAACCCACGTTTAAGACATTCGACCTCTATCCGGTTGGCGATTCTGTGCGATTATAATCCTCTGGCCTCGAAGGCTACACGAAGAGCGAATGTCCGGCTGGTCACTGCAATTGCATTTCCGTCCGTTTTTCCTGTGAACAACGGAAGGGCATCCTTTCTTGCGAGCGTAGTTTACTTTTGTTTGTTTGTTTTGTGTGATGCTCGCCGCTGTTCACTTTTCGTCGGTGGGATTTTTCTTCCATTCGCCTGCATTCAACCGGAATGCCCAACTATCAACGATTCCACTTTGAGCCCTGTTGTTTATGGCGCGTCCCATTACGTGCGGTTTTCCGGTGCGGAGTGGTGGAAATTCGTAACGTCATTGCTTCGAGTTCGTTCAATTTCAGGCGCACTACACATACACACATACGAACACAGTGTATTTGTTCGTTCTTTTTCGAGGCGAGACAGAATGAACCTTAAAGTAATAGTTCCTTCGCTCTCTGATTCTGCGATGATCCTTCCCCTTTTGGCAGCGTGGTTTTTCGTGTTACTTTTAGCCTGCGGATGAAATGGGAGAAAAAATAAAAAGTTGTAATTGATTGCCATTGCGAACTTTAAGCTCACTCTATTTATGTGGTACTCAATTAATTTCAAATATATATGGTCTCATTTCTTGGGTTAAGGGAGTGAGACAATAGAACTAATGATAAGATCAACATTCTTTGGCTTCTTAAAGATGAGTAATGCTGCTTTTCATATTCAGTAAATCGAGGGTGTTATATGCTACCCGATATTCCAGAAATCAAATCCATCTAACTGATTTAATTATTGACGCATGGTGAATCGGTGCATTTCCATCGAAAGCTTTGCTATAATCGAAAATTAAATTTTTAATGCTATTCCTAAACATCGGGTACATATTTAATTAGCCTCATGAATGGCGCATGTAGACATCAACGGCGTGCCCGGCTTCGAACTGTTGTTTGCCAATAAACAATCCATACCGGACGTCGAGGGAAAACGATTCAGGACAATATTGAATTTAAAACCAATTTAGTACCGCTTCCGCTACCTTCCGCCCAAATATTCGCTCGACCAGGGCATTATGTTGTGGCCATTCTCATAAAATGAAATATGCTACTCCGAGCACCCGATGCTAACCGTTGCGATGCGCCCGCACGCAAATTGCACGCTTTTGTCCGCTCGTGAGAACGTGAACTCGGACTACTTGGCCCCGAAAAACCATTATAGCCTCGGAATGGCTTTTCTCCCACTGAAGCACCCCTTTCCTGCCTTTGCACGTTGAACTTTGAAGAGGTGGTACGGCATGTTGAACTTGAAAGCACGAACGCAGCACCGAACGAGGACGGCCAAACCGAACCACATTCAATTAATCATGAGCAAACCAATTTCGGAGGGCCGAAACAACGCTTTCTCATGTTCGGGTTTTTGGCAACACGTGACTAGAACGTACCGAGCTGGCGGTTGCTGGCAGCTTAGATAATTATCTGCTATTTGTATTTTGCATATCGGAGTAGTTTCCTCGTGCAAGCCGGTTGGAAAAGGGTTCCACGGAATTTTCAATCATTCATACGACGGAAGAGTTGTTAAATTCGTTTGAAGTTGGATAAATTTTAAGTGTGTTATGGCTTAGCAGTGTTAGATTAATGGCACAAAAATATGAATAGTACTATTTTGAACACTTTTTCATTGTTAAATGGTTCCATAAACATTTTCCTTTCGACAATGTTATGCTGAAAGGACTTTCCTCCAAATGGAGACGTCCAAACAAATGTCCATAAATCAATATTTAAGACCCGGGTTCTATCGCTAGATTATAACGTTCGACAACATAAACGAATCCGAAATTGTATTCAGCGTCGGGATCGTGTCCGGGATTGGCGAAGTAAAAATGTATTACTACACCGAAATTTATTGACATTGGTTTCCCATTATGGTCCGTCGGTGCTCGTCGTTCGGCACGAAATCCACCGTCAACATTTCGACAAGCACATTCAGTGCGACCCATCGGGGCGATTTTTCCCTTCCTGCCTTTCTTTCGTTCCATTCCCAGCCATCATAAAGGCCAAAGGACAAGCGTGTTGCGCGCTCGTGTCGGGATGTCGTGCCTTGTATAATATCTAAATAGAAGTCACAATAAAATCGAATACATTTCCGAACACAAACACACACACACGCGAGCGGACACAGTCCACAGACGACTGGCGCAACAAAGTGTGGGTTCCGGAAGCGGGAAAAGCGTCTAGTCCGACCCGCGATTGTGATTTTCCAGCGGAAAAGTTTACCGAGCGACTCGTGTAATCCTTTTGCCCAACGAATGAATTCTTTCGCAAATGCATTCAAACTCAAGAAATAAGAAGAAGGTAATCGTGTCAATAAAGCACACCACACCTCCCTCATTCAAACAAACACACACACATGTGCCTCTGGGTTCTCTCTTTTCTTGCGAAAGATAGTTCTCCCAACTTTTCTTCGGGACGTTTGGTGCCATTTGGATGGGAGAAAAACTCAACCTACCAGGACAATGGGAAAGGAGGAAAAAACGCTAACCAAAAGGAAAAGTGTTGCAACACTTGCGACAACCCGTTTTCGGTACGGGCTCCGTTTCCGGTCGTCGACGGTTTCGAATTCGCAATAATAAACTTTTTGGCTTTACACACCATGGCACGGCTGTGTGTGTGAGGGGCGGACGATAAAAGAGGTGCCGAGGGAAAATTGTCCATGCAACAATAAAACCGAGCTGGGGGGTGGGTGGGGATAAAACGAGACGAAAGTGAATAAATCGCTGATAAACGAGTAAGCCTCAACATGCTTTAGCGTGACTTCGACGATATGTATCCTAGCGCTCGAGCAATGGGAATGGAACGAGGAAAAACTTCATAAAGTTGCGGAATATATTACAACCTTAGGAAGTAAAGCTGGCGATGAACCCGCGCGTCTCCCGGGCGGAAACTTTCCGTCCTGCCGTCGTCCGCATTCGAACGGAACGAACGAGTAGACAAGCGCAGAAGTAACGATGGGAAAAGCGGACAGACGTGAAGCTATGAGTGCTTAGAAGTGGAAAGTTCAATAAAAATCAGTGTGCCAGCGAGCGAGAGTGTGAGCAGAATTTGAATGATAGTGACAGCGATGTCACTTGAACCCGGGCTCGGAACGGACTCGGCTGCGGGAAAAGTTATTCGTTTTGGCTTCAGGGACACTATAGTGACAGTAAGTACGCTGTCTTGCTTCCTGGCGCACAGGACGATGAGATTTATGTGGTTCTCGTCATCGAACGAGGCACTCGTGCTGCGTACGATAATGGGACATAATGTTGTGTGCTGAATCGGTGTGCGTGGTGGGGGTTTAAAACGGGATGAAATCGTTTAATACCTGTGACGAATAACATCAATAATTTCAGAAGATTTAGTCACAGAAAACTTGTAAAGAAATGTGAAATAATTAAATTTTGAATCTCAAACCTGTATTCGTCCACATCGAATAATCGTAGTAACGTTAATTAATGCGTCAGTGTCAACTTTTATTTCTCTTGAAAATTATTTATTTTTAAATTCCACCGAATTTTAAAAAAAGTTTTCCAATATATTCGGCTAATATTATGCTGTTGCTTTGTTTCATTAAGTTTCTTGTTCTATGAATAAAAAGCGTCAGTGGAGCCATGATCAATTAATATTATTTATAATACTATTTATTGTTTTATAAATATTTTTGGTTTTCTTCTCGTAGTGAAAGTTTCTATGTAGTCTTAACGTTTTTGAGTAAATATTATTCTTATGTACCTTTCCTTTCGAAGGAACATGCCATTTAAGTTTCCTTGAATAATAAACAAATTCAATGAATGTTATTACGGCACGCCGATTCTTTCCTATAAATTATTTTATTCTATCGATCAGCAAATAAGCAGCTACTCGTTTCGCCATGTCGCAAACCGAAGCTTCCTGCCCAATCAGCCCTTGTTCGACGGCAAAACGGCAAATTGCCCCAAATTACTTCCCTCTATCATATCACATCCAAATAATGCTGCAGGAAGTAATATATCGTTTCTTTTTCTCCTTTCTTGGTACCTTAGGGCAGCAACAACCGATTCTGGCGCGCGATTCCGACTGCATGAACGTCGAGGGCAATGCCACGTTTGCGTGACTAAAGCACCTTCCGAGCACTCGCTTGGCCGAGACGGCCTCAAAACAAACCGACCCGAACGTAGCGAGAAACACTGCAAGAAAGCATCGACATCCGTCGGAGGTCCTTGTCGAGTGTGTGTTCCTTCGGAATAACCTTGAGTCGGCAAAACCCGGGAGCTCGTCGTGCCATCCTCGCATCCTGCTGTCAGCGTTTTATGCGCAATCTTAGCTCCGGCAACCCAAGGCGGGATGGCAAATTGCATGTCAATTATTCACGATGGGAAATATACATTTTCACCTTCTGTTCTTCAGAACCTTCTGTGTCTGGTGGTGTTGGAAGTAGTAGGGGGGTTCCTTCCCATTCAACGGCAGTTTGTTTGAGATAAAACTAAATTCAAAGCCTGCACAGAACTTGACTCTCCGAGAGTATCTTTACCAGCGACACACAGTACACCATCCGATTATTTGATGGCTCGTGATGTACACGCTTTATTATGGAGCTGAAAAGATCGCCAACGTACCCCAAGGGAAAATCCATAAAAATGCTCTCCGATCTCTCCGAGGGCGTGGGAAAAAGCGGACCCGAGACGACATGTCGAGACTAGTGTTTCACTGTTGGTGTTGCCCACATACAACCCCGGGTAAGTGATGAAGAGAGAGCGGTAAACCTGAATGCGGCGAAAGTTAAGGATGGTTTTAACGAGTTCCTCGGCATTCTCATTTCGTCCACAAATTGCTCCAATGTACACTTAATTGAAACAAATCTAATCTCTACTTCTGTGCAAACACAATACACCACTTTCGGGTGCTTGTGCTTACGACTGCCAGCGTGTGTGTGTGTGTGTATTGTTTTTTATGGGATTGTTAAAGAGACCACTTTAAGCACACACTTCCAAAACCATCGCTGGAGCAGCTGTCGATTCCAGATAAAGCTTCAATATTGTGATACGGCTTAAGTCAATCCTTTCCAGGTCGCGTGTCGTTGGCGTCGTCGTCGTCGTCCTCGTCTGTTCCGTTGCATAAATTTTCCTTTCGATCGCGCCTTTCGTCTGCGACTTTCCTCTGGAAATAGGAACCCTCGCCGATGAAAGGGGAATCCGTTTGAATTTATCGTGCCACGGGCAGCCATAACTCATGCATTGACACCACGACGGATGTGACTGCTGTTGGTGATATCCTGCGGTGCACCGTCGGTTCCCACGGTCGTGGTCGACGGCGAGAAAACGCCCGTCGGTAGACAATTCATTACGGCGCAGACGATCTTTCAGCGAGCCCATTCCGTCCACCCATCCATCTAGTCGTCCAGAAGCAGGATACCCACGAGGAGACCGTGGACCCGTATCCTTCCGCACCGTTAGCACCGAGTGAAGCACCAGCTGCCAACGTCCCGGAGCTGGGCGAATCCGGATCCGGAAGCTTTAAGGACCCGCTGAGAAGAACGCAAAGGTGTAGGATGGGAATCGTTGGGAGGCAAATTAGAAATAGTTCTCAAAACCGCCGTCCTCGCCCCGGGCCGCTGCTCGACATCACTCATCGCAACCCTTTCAGTGCTTGCTTCCCGGAAAAGTCCTCGGGAAAGGCACGTAGTCCATGGGCGAGTTAAGCCTAGGAATAGTGTTACAAGTAGACAAGTCCTTTCGCCACAGAAACCCTCGGGGTTTCAGGCCCGGCCGACGGCCCCAAACTAAACATGGCTTGCCGTCGTCATTGGTACGGTGCGGTTTTCAAGTAGTCATGTGAGTGTGTCAGCGTGTGTGTGTGTGTGTGTCTGGGAAACTCTTATCGTGGACGGGCAACATACTCTGCACTTTTCGCTCGAACGTCGCGCTTGTGAGATGAACACCCGGAGGGTCCGGATGGCTAATTGGATGGAAGGTGGAAAACTTTCATCGCTCGCCCGATCCGGGAGTCCTTCAGTCCATCCCCTCGCAAAGCTTTCGCTTCCCCTCTTTCCCATCACATTCCTTCCCCCAGAGGCGCTTGTGTTTGTTCCGAAACTCGTCACTTTTTATCATTTCGGGTTCTTCGCAGTCGCTTCCCGTTCACGACAAGCTCCCACTCGTGAGGATGTCAGCTTCTTTTACGGTCCCGAAACCAAAACTTCCCTTCCCACAAGACCCTTCTCGCCCTTGCCCCTCGATCCCGGTATCGCTACACATTTGGGTCAGGTTTTTATTCCGCGTCAGTAACGCGTCCCTTTTTTGCGAGCCTAACCTCCGGTTTGTTTTAGTTGGGCGGTTTTGCGGATTTTCTACCAAGCCCAGTCGGTGGTTCGTTGGTCATCATATTCATATGCTCAATATCGATTTCATAATGGCGATGCGCCGGCCAATTCGAGGGAAGCCCCGCCGTACCGGTTGGCACACTTTCAAAAAGGAAACTAAATGAAACACTGCAGGAAGAGATAGGGATAAATATTTAAAAGAAAGTAGGTGAAAAAAAACCACGTGTGCCGTTCTACTTCACACGATACGGGGGTTTTCCATGGTTGTGCAAGAAAAGCCTCACATCACATTCCTGCCCTAATAGCATATAATATGTGACATGCAACAAAATTGAACGCCTGGCGACGCCGGTTAGGGTTAGGAAGGCAAAAAAGGCACACAAACACACACTCACACACCTCTTGTGTGGAAAAAGTTCTTCCGCAATGCTGCACAAACATCGAGCGTGTGCCTGTGTGTGTGTGTTTGAGTGCATCGAACGACCGCATTGCATTGTTTGGCCTCTTCTCTTCCCGGTTCTTCCCTCGTTGCAGATATTGATTTCAAATTGTGCAATTTATGTCAAGATAGGGTCGTTCCGGGGGTGGAAGGCGATGCACTCCCCACCAACTCAATAAGTTAGGAAGTGCTGCATTAGACGTTTATTGGACAAAAAATGGGTGCCACTATCTGGGAATGGAGGTCTGATGGGAGTTTTTGCTTCGTGCAGCGAGCTCCATAAATCATTTAAATGGACGTCTTTTGCGGGTTTTCTTGTAAAAGAAGATTGAAGAAGTTGGACTTGGCTATACGTAGTATAAAAGAATAGGGAATAAAATGCAAGGAAACTAGATTTTCTTTTCCATGTAAAATTGCTGCGAGTAACCGTATCAACGAACACAATACAACCAACCAACCAACTCCCAGGAAAACCCTGAAATCTCCCCGAATCTAATGTTTCAATTCATTCCTCAGTGGAAAGAATAGATTTGCTGCGCTTCAGTTATTGCCCCACAAATCGCACCTCCAAATAGCATAAACCATCGCTAATCATCTTCATTAGTGTAAGCGGGCGTTGTTTGACGTTGGTTCTCGAACGTCAACTGTCCACAGACGTTCCTTAGTACCACTGGTGGCATTTTTATCCATTTCCAACCAACGAATCCACCGACCAAGTGGCTAACACCCGCACCGGTACAAGGTTTGGGCCCCGAATGGCAGCAGCGACCGCATAAAAACCTTTACGATATTGTTATTACCACCATTACCAACCAATGGCAACGGTCGTGGCGAGCCGAGGCCTGTTCAACAGCCGTTGTCCTAAATCCAGTCGACCGCAGGCAAACAACACAACAAAGCTAAACATTTCCAAACGAAAGCAAAGCCGCGTGATGAATGTCAACGTCTTTACGAACGCAAGAATCCTGGGCATAATCGCTCACCGGACCAGCGATAAGTTTCCATGACACCAGAAACTACCCATCGGTCATAAAACGGAGCGACAGAGAGAAAGTCCAGACAAAATGGGCTCCGGACGATATCGACTAGACGATTCGGACTTTGAATGTGGCCGGGGAAAAGTTCGTGGGAAAAACGTGGGTTGAATAGGCTCGACGGTACGGAACATTCAGATTGGGTGAGTTCCTCGGAAAATACTTCCTGTCACCAGGGCTGGATATTGCAATTTATTAACTAAAGCCCGCGAGTGGCCAGTTCACGGAGTAGTTTAACGACCCCTTGACATTTCCACCCTTACGAGGTTGGTCTGGAGCCGTTGAATCGCGCTCATTAACGTGATCGTACATATTCATGGCCATCGTCGTGTAGGGAGTCCGCCTTCATCGTCGAGTTGGTTAAATTATGACTACAAATCGCGTGAAGGCCAGAAGTGTTGGAGTCGTTCATTAATATCCCCGGTTGGAGGATACGCTGAGTAGAAGGCATTGGATGGGGTGCGATGGAACGGACACACATTTAGTTTTACAATTCCATTTCTGTAGGCTTGAGAATTCTGTAGCAAAAATGACTTCTTTAAGAAGTGTCTTATATGAAAACAAATGGAGCGGTAATGTCCTACTGTAAGTTTACATTTAAAAACACCACCGCTCTCGAGGTGGTTTTGTTGAATATGGTAAGAAAATTTATTTTCACCGAATCGAAAAAAGGAACAATGTACAAAAAATGCTCCTCAGCCTTTTTGTTTATCTGCTCGCTCGCAAGGTTTATGTTCTCCCCTCCGAGCCCTTTAATAAGCTTCCTCCGGAATTCGTAATCGCTCCGTGTGAGCGGATTCTTTTTCCCATCCCGAAGGCGTCGAAGGTGGAAAATTCTGTTGCGCAGCTGCTGCTGGCATTGTGCTCTCAAGCTTCGGGCGGGTGGAAAAATAAATTTTAAACTTACATCCCATCCTGAGGTCGTCTCCTATGGAAAACGGAACACAAGAGGCTCGTTTTCACCGGGGAAATTGGACTTTTCCTCTTGGTTCGGCATGAATTTATTACGTTGCCTTGCGTATAGATATGTGTGTGTATGAATGCGTGGTCGGGGGGGTCAGTGTTGGGATTTGAGGAAGAAGAAAAAAACACGGCTCAGTTCATGGTTGACCAGGCCAAACATTTTCTTATTATTGCTTTCTCCACGCAAAGCCCGTATTAAAATGAATATTTTTGCTTCTAATCAACAACAGACCGGATGATGATCATTTTTGAAATCCCTCGGCAAATGCGTATTTCATGTTCGTTTTGCAACGAAGCTCGAGGCGAAACGAAAAAATTCGTACAATGTACCGGAGCGAGCCCAAATTTCTTTTCCTATGCCTTTGAATGTAAATTTGAGCGACAGATGAAAAATAAATTTCTTGTGACTCCCAAACAATTTGTTTCGGCTAGGACGAAAATTTTCCAAACAGCTCAAGTTGCCTTTGACAAGATAGAAAGAACAACGTATTTCAAATCTACTTTCTCTATCAAAATTGTCTTTCAGGCATTAGAATTGTTTGTTAGCATTGAAGTGAGAGTGATAATAAATCAAGTGATGTTTTATAAAAAAAAGTTCAAACAATACTAGCAATAAAAAAGTTTAAGCAGAACGGTTGAGATTAAGAAACATTTATGGAAAACACCGCTGTTACGGATCATAACTTTGTAAACTCTCGCAAAACAAATGAAAGTTATCCGAGAGTTAGCCGATTGGGCGCCCTGGAATTAATCCTTAAACCGTGCACAGCCCGGAGGTGATTTAAATTTATTCCCATTCCGCACGGCTCAAAGTGACGTGTGAAAAATGCCTGGCGCTTCAGTTTGGCTCGACATAAATAAAGCAATTCATATGAACCTTCGCACCGTTGCTAAAATCATCTCAATAAGTGAGTAAAGTCAAAGTTAATGGTCGTTTTTAATGAGCGAATGTAAGTTGGATGGATTTAAGTGTGTGAGTTAGTTAATCATGTTTTATTATTTGCTTCGCCTTAGCCTCTTAACGGAGCGCACAGTGGCGAATAAAATATGGTTCCAGAACTTGCAGAAATTTTCAGCCCAGCCACATTGCCATTGCCTTTATCCTGGCGAGCGAAACAAATGATCAGGTTCAGGCAAGCTTACCTGGCAATAAGAGAATGGACGATAAACAACTAACATGGACGGTGGGCACATTTATCGTAATCCTACCCGAAGGTCAGCTCGGGCACATCCGAGGCGATGGTGGTCGGGGGTTGCGATTATTTTTAGACTTTCCCGCATCGCCTAACAACCGAGAATGATTGGGCGCGAGCGCACAGAGTTTTCCAGCCCAAGCCGAGACGATCCCTCTCACGAGGGGAGTTATTTTCAATCTGTTCTGTCCTGCCATTCGTTTGCTTTTCATTTTCCATCCTCTCAGACCTGGAAGCTCCTGAAGCTGGATGCGTTGATGGTCCCCTGTATCCTTCTCTAATCCTGCTACAAACCTTGCGTGTGCTTTTCCTTCCCACACAACCCCGGTCAGTTCGACCTTCATCTTGAACAACAACTGTCATCCCTACGTAAGCGGACGACCCACTTGACAGGTGAAGTTTGTCCATCAAACACAACACGGAGACAATCGGAAATCGGATCACAAACTGACAGGGACGGGAAAAGAGACTTTTCCAATCTCGACAAAACTCGCACGCACATATGGTTTGTCCTTCCGAGAACTACGCTCGGGAGCTCAAATGAAGAAAAGAAACCCGAATGTCCCGATGGTTGTGCTCGTTAAGTTCGATAAGGTAGTACCACATTCCGGGCCAGCTGCTAGTGAACCTTCGGCTTGGGCTGATGAAAATCCAATAAAACTTTGACGACAGAACGTCATAAAAGTCACTCAACCGTTGAATAGGTGCGTGAAGCATGTGGTCGTCGGAAGCTAGTGGAATGATAATTACTTCGGGATGACTTTATCTACGAACATTCGGTCGAAAAGTGATGCCCCCGATTTCAAGTTCGTAAAACGACCTCTAAGAAGAATCCTGCCATCCCACCACTCCAATCTCAGGATCAATTTCGGCTGAGTGCTGATGAGTCAGCTAGAGCACGAAGGATCGTCGTGAGCGGTTCCGTTTATCTTCCGACCTCTATTTTGCCCGAAAGCAGTTGAACCGCAAACGAAAGGTGTTGACTAGTGTTCGAAAAGTTTTGTAGCTTCAATTTTTCATCGACAAGCGTAGAACTACCAACTCATCGCTTTCGAAGCGAATCATCCCGTGCACGAGGCTTGGAGGTGGAGATCATAGTTGTACAGCTGCAGCGCGAGTTCTGGAGCAAAGAAGCTTAAATTTATCTTAAGTTTGCGCTTCGGATAAAAGCTTTCTTCCTTTTCATCGAAAAATCAATCAACGGGGATTGAGGAAACTAGAAGTGGTAGGTATGGTTAGCCAAGATCCATTTCACCATGACTCGTCAAACAATTGTATTAAATGGAACATCAAATTGCTTCGGAGACTCCCTTTTTGATCATTTGGTACTTTTGTTTTTTTTTTAAAATGTCCAAAAGATTCATTTCAGGATGCAAGAATATTCTTTTGATGGTGGTCGTCGGATCTTCCAAACAAAGGGAATGTCAAAAACAAATCGAAATTGTTTAATTAAACGCCAACACAAATCCAATCCATTTACTGATTGGACTTCCCGCACGGAATGAATGATCCATGCTCCGTCGGTAAAATTAAGCCTCACAACTTCCTCCCCCTGCGCGTTGCGTGAACAGTGAGAAAGCATATTTCCGATAATGTCTCAATGCACTAAATGAATTGATATCGACTAAACATTCCGCCGGTGGACTGAGCACAAGAAACGACGCAACAGCACGAACAATGTCAAACCCAACCCCGGCTCGGCTCCGGAGCTTCATTAAATAAATTTTCCAACACCGTTGGCTCGGAAAAAATCTTGAAATTGATGACATGACATTTGCTATTGATTACAGCCCGTGGTACGTGGGTAATGCAGAGAAAGTCTCGTCGTTTAGTGAGCAAAGTCACCGGATTCCGATGCCGGTAATGAAGCGGAGGGGATGACGAAACAAAATGTCGAGCGTCTTGACGCGAAAGGTCGGGAAAATTAAAACATAAAGTAGAACTTTCTCTTCAGTTAATGAAAGCTCCTAAGGTGTAGGGTTTAATTTCAAATCAAGATCAACAATGATTGGATAACTATCAGACTGAACTGAAGTGCAACAAGAATTCCTTTACTTTATATAATTTAAAAACATATGATTTTGTTTTTAATTTACTTCAAAATATAAATTTAAAATTAGCTAACGCATAACCTCAGTACTTCAGTGTGTGCTTTAAAAGTGTTTAAATATTCCAAAAACATCTGTGAACTTCAGATCCAATTTATCGCTTACTAAAGACTCCCTGCGAAAACGATACGGGTGCGAGTGGTTACAAACAAGATAAAACTCATTTGCATAACACAACACACCGCTTGACGCATACTAATCAATCGCCGTAGGGTGAGTGAGGATTACGGTTGAATTTTAAAATTTAAATACACCATTTTCCAAAGTGCACCTCCACTTGTAGTGTTTTATTTTTTATTCATTCCTATTTTGTGATGCATTTTTTTTATGCTCTACAGATTGGATTCATTTTGCTGCTGTGATTGCAAATTTCAAATAGTGATAGGATTTTTGTTTTCTTCTGCATCCGTCAGTGCCAATGACGAACGGTTATCTTCTATTCTCGATGCAATCTGTTCCGTCGATCGAAGGCTTCGAGGACCATCGATCAATGAGCAGTGAATGGACAATCCCATGCTGCGAATCGAACACATGTCAGATTCATTCTCGAAAAAATACAATCACCGTTCGATGGGGAGGACGAATCCCACTGGATTTCCACACATGTTTGCGTACATTACCCGGCGTGCCTGTACAGCCTTGATGCGAATATTAATCACCCACGCCGGAAGGCATAGATTTCGACGAGTGCTTGAGGTGGGCCCGGTCTCGTGGCCATGGCCTTTAGGACAATGGAAGCTCCACTACAATGCAGGAGGCGGCAGTGTCGGCCAGCGCATTGATATGGAAACGGTCGAAATCAATGAACATCGAGCGAAAATACGAATGTGGGCCAAATATATCATACGAATGACACATTTTATCTGTTACATTTATTATCTGTCGATAGCACGCATTTCGAGTAAGGGGAGAAAAAAGGAAGCGATCTCTCTTGGTTTTACGACCAGATATTACAATGTTAGTTCTTTTTTTTCCACAACACCAATAAACCCTCATAAAACGACAGTTATCGTTTCTACCAAGCATGCATGCATTTTGTTCGGTATCAAACCGAAGCTTGATGGCGATGTGCTGGTACAAAAATAAAGATGAAAGAATGGAGCATAAACAGTCTCCCAAATTCATAAAGCATCCCCTTGAACACTTTGTTCATTCAGTGTAATTATTCTTAGCCCAGCTTTATCCGTAGATGGGAAACTATTCAAAAGCAGAAAAGCTCGCATTGTTTGTCGCAACTCCTACCGGGGAGTTTTTGCATGCCAGAATCCAGTTTTGCTTTATTGCACGTCGGTTCGGCTGAATTCCGGGCACAACACTCCGGAATGAACGACAATATTGGTGCAATAAACAAAAGGGGAAAGATCGTACCTCGCTTTCGGTATGACCCGGACATTCCATACGGACGCGAGACATAAAAAAACGTGGACCATAAAAATTCCACCATGGAGGAAAAAAGCATATCGTTCCGTAATGTCCCCAAAGGCAGGCAGAGATACATTTTATCGAGCAACAAAGCATTGATATTGCTGTTTATTACGGAAGCGCCGATGCGTTGCTAGTGAGAAGTAAGAGTTTGAATTGGTTCCATTTGGGTGGAAAATGCACCTGCAATAAAACCGGCCGTCGGATGTTCGCCGCACAAAATTACAATTTTCAGTTCTACTGTCCTAGAAGTTGTGTTCATTGAAGAACGAACCGATACCAATGTAGATAACTGCTAGAGCAATTGAACAACAAATACATGGATTGACGAAAATTTAACATAATAAGATTGTTATTTTTTCATAAATTAAATTAAAAGAAAGGAGTAAGATAGGGGATTTATATTTTAATGAAGTACGGGGCGCCTCCATCAAAATTTTGATGATGTACCAGGCGTCTCCATTTGATAAAAATAAATTCCTACATGACACGACACCGATCAAAAACTAAAAAAAAAAAGCTCCTTTGTATCAAACTAAAACAAAACCATCAGAAGAAATATATGTCGGTGCATCCAAAAAGATGCTTGTTTTCGGTGCCTTTAGGAAATGTTAGTGCTTAAACGTTCATATTTCCCTAGTATTCTAGCTTCTGTGTGTGTTAAAGTACGTTCACCAAAATGAAGACCCAAACACACAATGCTCCCAGGACGGCCAGTAAAATCAACCACAGTTTGTTGCAAAGAAAACCTTAAATTGTTTTCCTAATTATCCACCAAATAGCCACTGGCAAAGTTGCGCTTGGAACGGTCTTTATCCTGGCTCAGTATTGTCGATAAGATTGGAAAACAAAACACGATAAGGCTTCCAGAATTCACCTACCATTTTGCAAAAAGAAAATCCACCATCGGAATAAGCTAAAACCTTACGAACTAATGCCGAAGAAAACGACACCGAAAGAACGCGTCGAACACGGGCTATCGATTGGATTTCCACGAAATCAATACGTCTTCTGTAGCTTTCGACGGAAATACCGATGTTTGGTACAAGAAAATACCCAATATCATAGAGTTCAATCCATAAAACATTGCCTCAAGCCTCACCGGTAAACTTCGAACAACGTAAATTGCTACGCAAAAGCTGGCCCCAAATTAGCATATATCGATCAGCGCGTTGTTAATTGGTTGGTCTATGGATTATTTGTGGGCAAAAGAACTGTTGATTGCGCGCGAGATGACGGTTGTTCTGGAGGAAAGGTCGTTCTGTTTTTTTTCGCGTTGGCATTGGCTTTGACTTTGAACCAGGTTGGGTGTTACAGTCTGCATGGAGTTTTCCAACGGGTGTTTGGAAAGAGGCATCGGAACAGGTATGTTGCGGACGTTGATTGAAGGGTTGGACGGTCACCAGCCGATTTGTGCCGTGTTATAAATACAAGTACCACCATAATAAACAATCTTAGCCATTTGGAAGCCGATCGATGGAATGCGTTCCAGGAAGGACCAAATGGCATTTCATCCCTTGCGCCGTTCCGTTTTTCGCTACCTTCGCTCGGTTAATGAGAAATAGGCGAAGAGTGAAGAAAATTAAGCGAAGGCATCGCAAAAAT
The DNA here is from genome assembly GCA_000441895.2 of Anopheles sinensis. Classification (NCBI taxonomy): domain Eukaryota; kingdom Metazoa; phylum Arthropoda; class Insecta; order Diptera; family Culicidae; genus Anopheles; species Anopheles sinensis. The sequence continues at coordinate 2,518,012 of KE524975.1, forward strand.
GTTGCTGCACGATAATGTCCTTTTTTACCTTTTGTGTGTAAAATGACACTTTATCTGATTCTATTAACAATTAATTGCTTTATTAAACATTTAGCAGAGGCAAAAAAGGTACACGAATGATTTACCTCTTATTAACATATTTTAGACGGTTTAGTTTTTGTACCTTATTTTATTTTAATTAATAAAACTATGATATTTTAGTTCTGTCATAATTATTCTATTAATATTGAAATGTTGAATAAGCTTTCTTTTAATATTGCATTGGGCCTAACCCAGCTGGTCAATGCCTCCAAAAAGCCTGTTTGTCTGATTTTATTCAAACACACTGTTCTTTTCCTTACCAGCCTGTCATAGAAACGGGTCATTCCTTTTACCATCGTATTTACATAGATATGCAAAGGGCTCCAGTTTGTCAAAGCTTTCCCTTTGAGTACGGAACTCATCAAAATGCCTGCGCCTTGGTGGTACAAAAAGAGGAAAAAATCCCTGTTACCTCGCCTGCGCCTAAGAACTGCCAGCTGGAAGCCAAAAGAAGTTTCCCTTCATCGACCCGGACTATAGAACCCTGTCTCGTTTGCTCAGTCCCGGTCGACCGGCACACTCCCCACCGAGCGTCAGAGCACGTTTCACGCTGTGATTGAATTGAAATGGTAGAAATTCTTTCCACAAAAGCACAACCGCGCCTCCCACCCACGGGGCTCATTTCAACAGCAGAAGCGGTCGAATGATCGCCGACCGTGAAACACCGCCACGTCCAAGTTGGCAACAAGAAATCACGGTTCCTCGGTTGAGCGTCGGTCCGATGAACAAGAAAAGAAGTACCAGCAATTAAGATAACCGCGGGAAACCGTGTAGCCATGGTGAAGGGAGGAAAGTTGGGACCGCTATTGGGGGAGGGAGAAGGTTTGCGGAGAAGAAATTGCTTACCTTGTCACGCAAGATTGTTGCCAGAGATCGGTGTCGTCGTCGAACAGCTTTCAACAGAAAACATGGAACACGGGCTTTGGCAAGGGGGCTTTGGGGTTCGATTCATAACGCAGTTTCAGAATCGTTCGAAATCATAATTCAGTTCCCGTCACCCGGCACAATTGGCCTTCTGATTTATGAACCCACCGTACACGAGCGGGGGGAAAGGTTTACAAATGGATTTCGAGGGTGGAAAACGGGGCTGAAAACCAAACGAAACCAATTCCATCCCAAAACCGGGACGTAATTGAATCACTGCTTCCACTTTCAACAAACCCCAAGCTAGAAGAACACCTGAACAACCTGCACGGAACCGTGTGATAAACGTGGTGTTGACGCGTTCGATGACTTTCCTTCCGCAGCCACAAATGGGAGAGGAAAATGGAGTATATCTGCACCCTTTTTCCTCCTCATTTTCTTTTCCTTTCTCTTTGTCACAAAAGCACAAACGCCATCGGCAGCGTTTCGATCCGTTTTCATTTGGGTTTTATGTCTCCATTTCGCTTCGTACTTTGTTTACCTTTGAGCGACGCAAACGGTCAGCAAAGGATTCGTTCGCTGATATTCGTTCTGCCCGTTTTGGGTATGAGAGAAAAAGGAAAGCAAATACACATACACACACACACACGGTTGGCACAGGTCTGCGAGTAATGTATTTGCACGAACTGACAATATTCACCGAACGGACGGATATCTTCCACTGCTGACAACAGGCTAATCAGTACTACCTAGCGACTCGTCGTTGCTCTGGCTCACACATACACCGCACTGGAAGGATTTCCCAAACGACAGCACTTCACCCACTACTAACACACATCCCGGACTGGACTGAACTGAACTCTGGACGGTACGCTTCGCTGCGAACACAGTTGACCAGCAGACTGTTGGCCTGCTTCGATACGAAAAGTTTGACAGCTGATTAGGAAACAAGCAAGAGCGGGAGAGCTCTAGGATTGGGGTTTTATTTTTCTGCAGCACCTCTAGCTGAGCATTCAAGAGAGCTCGAAGGTTGATGAGAAAGAGAGAGCGACGGTCTCGCCAGGACGCGGGGGTTGGATGTGAGGTGATTGTCGAACTGTCTAAAGATTTACGCTACCGTATTGTCTACTTTGTTTGACAGAACTGATTTCACTGAAGATAGGTTCAGCTGATTCTGTGCGAGAAATCGAACTGGATTTAGTCTTCTCGACCTTTCCGCACAACAGTTCCCGCAAAGAAAAACGATTTCACAATGTACCATACACCACGGTAGAGGTAGGAAAAGCTGCCCAAAGCTCCGTTGAATTATTTATCCACGCCAGGACGGCTTACCGTCGTAGCGCACACGAGCACAGGCGGGAAACAGTGACTCACTCACACACGGTACGGTGTACTAACCGAGCTGCTGCTGGCCGTTTATGGGCAGCGACCCGTGCAGCTACAGGTTCACAGGCCGGGCACCAGGACCAGGGTTTTCACATGGGCTTGTGTTTCCCTTTTTCCACATCCACTCGGGGCTTTCCACTAGGTTCCACGGTACACGGCGGTGTCTCACGGTGAAAACCCCGCGAGGTGAAGCTACTGCTCTCACTGTTTGCGTTTTTCCGGATCGACCGTTCGCTCGCACAGTTGCAGAGAAACTGACTCGACTGAAAGGTCCCGTCTCGTGGAAGAGTTCGTGCTCGAGAGCTGCTGCGTATCTGTTAGGGATATCCCGCGTGACTTTCCTCGCGCGAGATGGAAAACGCGTTCACCGTGCTCTGATTCTCCCGGATTTGCGCTCGTGAGAAGTCAGGACTTGTTCGGCCAGGATTCTGATTATCTTTAGCGGGAGATTACCTGATCCTGGGAAAAATTCTAAATCTAAATTGAAAAATATTTTTATTTAAATCACTCGTTTAAAGCTCGTTTCTTCTTTTGTTTTGTTAAAAGTATCTATTCTTAAAAAATATAGTAAAATAATAAAATGTTATGAAATGAACTCCAAGTTACATTTTCCCAAAAATCCCACTGTTCAAACTCACCCCGTCAGGATATCTCACTCGCACCATCTCATACTCATCCCAGCTCGTCCTGCTGAAACATTCAGGACTAGGGCGGTCATGCGCAGGAAGCAGGAAAATCGTCTAGCCCCAGGACACAACTGTTTTCACAATCGTATTTCGTACACCACAGCACAACGTGTTCGACAGATGGGAAATGAAAAGCGCCGTCGAGACCTGTCAGGGCGAATGATTTTCTCACACTGAACCAAAATGTTTTCTCTTTAATTTCTCAAACACTCACCAAAGGGTCACCAACACCGATTAACGGAAGAGAAAATAAGGGGAAATCTGTATCACACGCAGAAAGTACCCTTCATTTATCGAAGTGTTAGTGTCGAATGTTATCAGTTACGTTCCCGATGTGTTATGTTGTGTAGCTGTTGGGGGGGGAGGTGAGGAAAATTGCTCGTGAGGAAAAGACATACCTGTTGGAGCACATTTGTAATGTTCAGTATTTTTTCTTCCCTCCACCTTTTCTTACACTTGTTCCGTGAAATCGTTACGACCAGGTACGACGGTATGGCACGGGACAAACGAAGCGTGAGAAGCATGCACCGGGGATTGAAAGTGCTTCCATGTCCTCCAAAGCACAAGGAAAAAGAAATCGCTTTCCACAGCACCCACAGGACACCGGGGCGGAAAGTTGACCCACTCACAAACTTCTTTCCATTTAAAATATGAAGTGTATTTTCCACACTTTTGAATCGCCAGCCACGCGGGTGAATGCTGCACGGACAAGCATGGGACACTTTATAACGGAAAACTCAGTCCGCGCGGAGGCTCAACTCAACCGAAGGTCGCTTTTAGAGTCGCAATCGGATTTGTGGAAAGTGTACCACTTCGGGACGGCTGTCGGAAAGGTTCAGTTTCCGCCTGTTGTATGGTTCAAGCACTGGAAAACTCGTTGAACATTTAATGGGAAATTCCAAAATGCTCGCCATAAACAACATTCGTTAACTGCAGATAATTGCTTCATTTAGATGCCTAAGCTTCAATACTGAGTGAATCTGGCAAATGTTAACTATTTAGTATGCAGGAATCAGAATATTCTAAGCAGTTAAGTTGTTCATCTTCACCGCTTGTATACTAATTAAAGATTAAAGATAAACGACTGCTCGATAAAGTTGTTTCCCCTCACACTTTAGGAATCTACTATGATAAAATTGAACTTGTGCTTTTCTCTGAAAAAAGGAATGTAATCTGATGGATGCAAATCTTTACTTAAACGAGCTCGGTTTCCTTTTGATAAACGGCTTACGAGCAAATCGCTTTCGGTAGCATTCGGTTTGTTTACCTTTGGTTGAAAACGAGCAACCACAGCTTGATCTTCCATTCCAGAGAAAAGCGGCAACCGCTACTGGCATACATTAGCTTTCATTTCGTTGAAAATCCGATGGCAAGGAACCCATTGCACACAGATGCATCAGATGCGCCAGAGTTGGAAAGCGTTGGGTTTCCTTCGGACGAGTGCGAAACCAAAATCGATGGCGTTTCATCGGTCATTTCTACGGTCTCCCGGGTACGATAACTCTTCAAATGGATCCTTTCTAAGTTCATCTTCTTTGTGCCTATGACCTCTTTCCATTTTAAAGTGCGAGAATATTTCTCTATAGTAATTGAACCGTTTAAATTTGGTTTACTTAAAGTATAGGGTGTTTAAGTAGCAATTGAAGCGAAGGACTTAAAGCGACCCAAAACGTTTAACACTATAATTATAATTTGAAGTATTTCTCCTCAACACGTAGTACCTTATCTCGATTTCATATCGTCTTTAGTTTTTGTTCACCATCGCTCCAAAAGTAGTAGACCTTTTTAATATTCAAAAGAGTTGTTTCCTTTAACGTCACTAGACGATGGGTTTGATATCATTACGGTGATAATGACTCCGCACGATATATTCAAAAGCCACGCGTTTTATCTGGGATCGTACCACCCGTTGACCTTGACAAGGCTTTATTTTTCCACCTCATTTGAATTTCCAGCCGACGAACACGTGAACGTGCGTGAATTTGCATTAACTCCTCCTCGGGAATGTGGTTAGAGATAAACGCAAGCACAAGCCCTTCTGACCCGCTGCTTCGTCAAGGAAATACGACTCATTTGTTTGTCTGTGAGGAAAAAGAGAGACAATTTCTTAAGGTTATGTGAAAGTGTGGCGTGTTTCAGTTTAAAAAAAAGAAAACAAAATTGAAGCACTCTCAGGGGTTCATACTCAAATGGTAACTATTTCGAAGCATCATAAAAAGAGGCACAAAATGTGTAACGAGATTATAACTGGAGGAAAAACGGACGTTTCCATCGAGAGCCAAGAGTTCGTAATGGTACCATAATTTTATCATTTTCCATGCTGTCAGTTTTATTTTACTATTTTTTGCACCGCGTCCTGATCCGACAGGCGACAGCCTGCGATCTATAACTCACAACGTGTGAAATAAAAAGTATGTTTTATGAGACATTATCCTTTTTTCCATTTCTTCCAACATGGAAGGGTTTTATGTTTTCCTACACTTTGTGTTTGCTTTCCGTAGAAAGCATTAAACCAAATTGTCCTATAATGACGCGATCAATCTTTTCCGCTCGATCACATCGTGATCGCTTTTTAACGAGTTTCTTACTGTTCATTTCGTTATGTTTCTTGTGGTCAATACTTGCTTACAGCTTTGTGCTTCTTTTTAATTTATTAAATTACTGCCACTCACATAAAGAGGACGAGTGTGTTTTTTTTTTTGCTACTCCGTTTATAGAAGCTCGGTAAATTTTAATTTTCATATTCATGCTCTAAATGTTCAAATTCCTCGAAGCACAGTTTATTGTGTAAACCCCAACACCAGCTCCGAAATTGCGCAGTAAGGCAAGAACCCGAGGGACAAATCGTGACATCTTGCCCCGAAAGGCACGTAATCCGGGCCAAGCGTTACGTAAAACCGTAAGCATTCGGTGTGCCCTTTGGCGGTGCTGGGAATGTAAACGACTCAGCTTAATTTACACATCATCATCAACTTTTCACCTCTCGATTGCCATTTCCCTTTCCCACGGGACTCGCACGTACACCGACATAAATAGCTGGCCAGCGAAGATCAAAGGCATGGCCGGTGGGGGTGTATTCAAGTTTCAAAAAAGAGAAAAGAAAATGTACAGAAAATCAACATCATCCCGGAGGATACCGGAAACTGAAGCAGAATGCCGGAAGCGAACTGGACCGATGGTGCCTCGGTGCAATTCGATGCACTTCACAACGGAGAAAAAACGAAAAACCTCCTCCGGTGGTCGTAACGTTTCGGGCTTGGTACATGGTGAAAATTTAATTCGAAAACTTTTCGCATGTCATTTCCATGTGTACGTTTTGTTGGTTAGTTTTTCTGGGAGCTTGGGAAACACACATTTGACATACAAATTGTGTGCTCTTTTTTGAGTGATATTCACACCAAACATGTTTTCCCAGTTCGTCAACGGGAGACTCGACGCTATGGTTTATTTAAAAAAGATACACACATCCACTCCAACACATTTTTCACACACCACAAACGATCCACTACCATTTGCCGAACCAATTTCACCACCTTTCGCCGAAGGATCAATTTACGAACTCGTCAACGCACTCGGTTGAAATACAAAATGCTTCATCTTCATCCATTCACTTTCACAAAAATCATTCACCTACAACAGCACGTCGCTTTACAAGCTTGTTGTACGAACGAACACTGGAACATCCTTTTGGATTCGGGATCGTCATTCCGATAGATCTCCGGTTCGATCCGGGCAGCCCTTTTCCCAACCTCATATGCATGTATTTCCGCCTTCGATTGCGTAGTTCTCGAAAAGCAATTTGCCCACGCCAGTCGTCATCGCCGTAGTCGTCGTCGTCGTTCGCTTGGGCATGGGAACGTGAGCCGGCTGCAAAACGAGGCCAGTCGTTGTTTCTTTAGTTTTGCACAAACCATTGGCATACAAACCGCCGTTTTGCGATCAATCGTTCGCACGGGAAAGCACACACTCCTCGTGCCCGGTGCAGGTGAAAACTGCGTTAATGTATAATTCAGCGAGGAGTGTGCAGGGGAATTATGTGGTACGAGGGGAGGAAGTGGTTGGCTGGCGTGTCTTGTTGCGGTTGTGGTCGCCGGGATGCCCGTGCTCAGGTGGCACGTCTCATCAATAGAACATTTGACCATCAATTCAAACTTCCTCGGGGAAACTTTCTCCATCATAGTGTGTTCCCGATGAGGCAAGCAGATGTGAGTAGATGAACTGATGTGAGTATTTGATTGATGATATGATTTACAACTAGGAAAATTTACCCTATCTTTTTGAGGTGTTTATTTAAGTTTTAAGGGTCTTATAGAAAATAGTTCTCTTTTGCTTCTGTTGCAATGTTTGAAAGAAGAAACTTTAATTATGGTTTCTAACGATATTTTCATTGAACATCTGGTTAAGCCATCATATTGAAATTTCTAGCGAACCATACTGTTGCATAGTGCTCCATTTCTCACAACCGACAGAATGTTCTCTAGTCAAGTGTAATGTTCTCAATCAGCATCTGCTTGCCAATCCTTTTTCTTTCCACATACTTCCAGTATGCTAAAACTACGCAATTACAAACCCAACTAAGTAACTTTCGGTGGAGCTCCAACCAAAATCATTGTTGCATCCACAACTTCACTCCCGCCCCCTCCCAACCTGGTGCGTCGGAAAATTCATTTTAATAAACCGATTGTTGGCTTTTCTAATTAAAACCGAAAATCTTGCCCACCACGAAAGGGAAGTTTCTGCACCCGCACACACCACCGTATGTTTGGGTGATTGTGTGCTACAATGCGGTAAAAGTGTTACAATGTTTCCGCGCACCACACTCATCCCCAATCCCCCCCAACTTGCCGTTCCAATTGTGTCTCATTTCAAACTGTTTTTGGCATGTCTTCAGACGGACGTAAGGCTGTCTTGTGGGTAAAACCCAAAACCTTTCCAAGGACGATGGAACATTTAGTAAAAAAGGAACCAACTGAAAAAGTAAAACAATCGACCCCAAAAAGTACCCCATGAAAGCAGCCGCATTCGATGATAGCGGATCTTTTCAACCAATTACCGGCGCTCTGTTTGGGTTTAGAGTTTCGCCCGGGCTCCGAGGCTTGGCAATGAGTCGGTTCCGAGCCGCACTGTGTAACACTAGAAGATAACAGCATCGGCAGCAGGTTGGCTGGTTGGATGTTTTGTGCAAAAATACAGCATTCATGCGCTTCTTCCTACGAACGCTGAGGTTCGGTACTTTGAGAGGATAAAAGAAAACAAGCATAGGAACTACTGTGGAACGGAACAACGCGGAACGTTTTGATAAGGAACCGTTCATCTGATCCATTTGCGAACCATCCATAAACATTTCCAGTATTCCATCACATCGCAGCAGCCACAGACTGACGAGTGACTTTCGTCTCGAAGCTCAGCAACTGAAGCATCCCCTCAACCTGGGGAAAGCAAACGTGCAGCTTTTAACCGTTGTTTTCGTCACGACACGGCAGTACTTGAAGCATCCGAGTTGTTTTCCACGACGCTTGTTTTCTCCAAACCAAATAGAGACGATAGAGGGGCGCAAATTTACTACCACGAGTTTCCACTTTTTCCTAGTGCACAAGGGTACTATTCTTCTCCATGAACGAGAGCCAAGAAACGCTGTACGCCGGATGGGTTCCACGGCTCAAGGTTTTTCCTCACCGCAGTTTCCCAACAATGACTGACTCCCAACGTCGAAAATACTTAAAATTATAATTGCTTTGCCGGTGGCATTTTTTCACCTTCACCAAGGCACCAAGTGCCGAAGGAAAACTAACTTTGCGTTGTGACCACGGACGGAACCGCATGTTGATGCTCGACGGAACCGTGGTAACGTGAAGCTACAGAGGAAGAAAAGAAGAAAAAAAGCATGAAATAAAAACAAATTAGGCTAGGTGAGGTGGTTTGCCACCCACAGCAATTATTATATTTCTATTTCGTACCTGCCACAAACAAGTGTAATTTCACGTTACCATGACTTGGTTTATCACCTGAGTTCTCTGAAGAGCTTTATTCGTCGCTGGGCGTCAGTGAAGGATACCATTCGGTTAGCATAATAAGTTTTATTTTCCTTTTGGGTGGGTTTTCTTTCGAGATTACCATACCACCATAGCTATTTACAAATTCACTGCCACAATGAGATTGAAATAAATTATGTAACACAAATGTAAAATGTTTGTGTATGATGAAATAAGTTTGCGTAATTATAGGAAAAACAAGATGAAAAAGAGTTTTTTATATAAAAAAAATCCAATCAAAACGTAACAATCCGTTGGTATAATAATACGCTACATTATTAAGAAGAAGCAACAATGCCACCCTTCAATAGAAATCAAATACCGCTAATTCCGCGTCCCGTCTTTAAGAAAAAACAACCACTCAAAAAACCAACTGACATCGTTCACGCCATTGTTGCTTCGCCGCCAAGTTTCGACTTACCCGAGCATGAAAGCTCAAAATTCGTGAAATCTGTTGAAATCTGTCGAACGAACGGAACAAAACCATTATTTTCCGGCCAGCCCGGGTTGATCCTTCCGAACGATCGCAAAAAAAAAACATCGGCGTGGAAGGACTCGCAGACGAGCGTGTTCCGGCATCGCATAGCAGAAAATAATTAGCAACTCTCATTACAAGCCAATGGCACCGCCTTGGCAACATTTCCTTAATCTCACCAACCAGCGCCATCAGTTCCTTCGTGCAGTTCGTTCTCCGTTGGTTTTTTTTCCATTTTTGGTTTGCTTCCTATCCGCTGTTCAATGAGTTCCGTTTTTTGGAACGGGGGGTGGGAGGCAAAGAAAATTATTTTCACGGACCAACTTTTTACACCCGCTTCATCTGTATGCCACTGTTAAAAAGTGCTTTGATGCTCCTGTTTTTATCACTCTTGGGATTTCTGTAGGGGCTTTTCTTCCTCTCTCTATTTTTCGTTTATCCCTTAGTTTCGTTTTATTTTAAAACAGTGCTTTTTCATATATTCTGGTAAAAGTACAATTCTTCCGGAGCATTTCGTGCACCGTGCACCGACTACCTTGAACTTTCACTCTCTGGTGTGCCGGTAAATATTTGATATCCCGTCTCCGATGCTCTCCGTCGGTGTTGGAAAAAGCTGAAGGAAAATTGTTCGCATCCCGAGGCAAAGCAGCTACCACCCTTCCTCCCAAGCAGTAGCTGCATTTGACCATACCCGGGCCCTGTTTATGTAGTGCTTCGTGTTGGTGGGTGTATGTCTGTATTTCCGCCTGGAGCGCTCGAAAAGCGTGGAGAATAAGTTTCGCCGTGGTGCAAATATTAGCTGCAAATTGTTTCGCACGGCAGGGTGGCAAACGGACGGAAAATTATACAATAAACACCAGCGCCACCCGACCATTCAACCGTGTTCAGACACACACACACTTAGATGGCACGAGAAAGGCAATTCGTGAAGCGTAACTCCATGTTATTTAACCATCTTTTGTAGGATTTCCAGCGAGCCTCGTGTTTGCCCCTGGGGGCTCGTTGTGATTGTCTAGGAGGTCTGCTCTACGACGGATGTTCTTGCAAAGTCTCGAGCACAGCGTTTAGAACACCACAAACAAATTACACAGCTCGATGGAGTCAAATATTGATGAAAGGAGGTAATCAAATATGAACAAGCTTTCCTTCATCAAATCAAGAAACCAGAAACAAAACGATCGTTCAACTTAACGGAATGGAAGTGAATACTTCAACTTAGAAATATCGATGTTTGGTATAAGCTCTCCCAATGCGACCAGAAGGAAACCACACCTTAAGGGTCCCCAGAGTACTCACTTGATAATGAAAATGATATCCTTCTATCGTATCAACATTCGTAACCGCTAATTATTGTCTGCTTTGCAAATGAATGCCGCCGACATGACCGCATCGCACAGAACTACTTCAGTTAACAACATTACCACGCCATCCTCTTCGGTCCACTGAGCAAGGCTGGGGCTCCACAGTGACACCATCAATCAAACTATCGACCAAATTGTACACCCACCATGACCAAAACCGCGCAAATGCGAAGAAGAACCCGCGCATTTTGGTAGCGGTCGGCGAAACTAATTGCGTGGAAAATGATAAGCCATAGCGGATAATATTTCATCGGTTTCATCCCCTTGTCAGGAGCGTTCAAGTCGATCAAGTGCCAGAACTTCCTCCCCACAGTCCTGTCGTTCTTTGCCTTACGTTTCCTGGTCATTTCGTGCGATTAATGCTGATTCCAACTTCGCACATATTAATCGCGTGTAATAATCTTAATGAAGACTACAGACGTAGTTTCGCACTAACTGGAAAAGCTGGAGCTGGAAAGAAATGCATTCATCAACGCACAAGGACACACGAAACTTGTGGCATTGAGTTCATAAGTCATAACATTTAATCACCACGGTGGCCATTGAATTTACGAATCTGCCATCTTCCCGTCCCTGGCCAAAGCAATGTCGTTTCATTCTATTAGATCACATTGCGAAGGTTCTCCTTTTGATTCCTTCGAAGTTCTTGCCATGACACGGGTCGGAAAATCTCTCTGGACGCGATCAAAGATGCGTAACGACTGCGTGAGGGTCAGAAGGCCAAACGCGGCGCTGGAAGTTGGAAGCATTAGCATTACGTCTATCATCTGCTAAACGATGCCATAATCAACATAAACATTAACCCGTGGGTCGTGGGAGGGAAGCAAAAAAGGCGGCCCGAAATTACCACACGCACACGCGGCGGAAGAGGGAAAGAAGTTGTTGCTCTCGAGGGGGCGGCCAAATCCCGACAATGTGTACGATTCCGGCTCCATTCCGATCGGAGGTTGGCCACTTTTCCGGACGGAAGGTCCTTCGACCTAGATCGGGCTGTCTGGTGTAGTTGGTTGTAGAAAATCATCACCGGCGTTTTTTACTTCCGGCCATCGACTCACGCAAACCCATACCGCGTGTGTAATATGAATTTCATGAAGTCAAACGAACCGAAACATGAGAAATATGCTAAGCCTCCCGACCAAGCGCCTCTCGCTGGGGCGTGGAAAACCAACGATATCGTGAATCTCCAATCCAGGGAAAAATTTGCAAATATTTGCCTTTCGATTGCTTCCTCCTTCGTCGCCGATCGGTGTGTCGAAATTTCATCGACGAGGACGAGGCGGTAAATGTTTTCAAACTGTTTAGACCTTTTTCTGTTGTTGTTTTTATTTCCGGAGTTTTCAGGCCGCTTCGAAATAGCCCCGTTGTAATCGACTCGCCCCTAAATGATGAAGGCCTGCGACGGGTCGAATTACGTCTTCTTTCGATTTTCCTTGAAACGATTTTTTCTTTGTTCTCATTACTATACTGGTAAGAACACATTTCCACTGACATCTATTTATTCTAATGTCACTTTGTTTGAACTAGAGAACAAAGAACCATAGCCGACAAAAGGAAAGATCGAGAGGAATAAATTAATGTAGGCGTATGTTCAAGAAGATTAATGATTTTTTAAGCTTTATTTGTTTCATTTTTGTCTTTCAAAGGGAATACTGTATTAAAGAAGTTTTTGTAGTTGCTTGAATTAACAATTGAAAGCAAAAGCGCCTCCGGTAACAGGTCAACATTTGAAAGGCCTCTTATTTGTAAATGAGTACGAACGGTTCAATTGAAAGAATTTCCCTATTTTATACGTTATTTTTCAAACGAGCATAAAAAAGGGAACTAACATGCGCACAAGTTGTGTGCAACAGTCTTTAACAACGTGTACAACTTTGATGCAAGTTGTAAAGCATATTTGAGGCATTTTGTAATTTTCGAATTTTATCGATGCAATAAAGGCTGCCAAACGGAATCATAATGTTTGCCAAAGAATACAACTGACACAATAGAAAATATGAAGCTTAAAAGCTCTAAAAGTTTGGCACTACCAATTGTTGCGAGATTCGTGAAATAAGTTCGTATCAATGAAAAACAGTTGCCGAGACTGTTGAAACCATGGCTACAAGGAAACCTCAAATCAAATAAACTAACAAAATGTTGTTCGATGGGATAAGGGAAAACGCTCCATAGCAGCAGTGCATAATCCAATGGTAAAGAAGAATGTTTCAAATGATCAGTTGCAGTAGAAGTCATGCAAGAAAAGGTCGTATAATTGCACATTTCCCGCTGTTAAAGTAGATGTAACGTTAATGCTCGTTAACCAAAATGTTTCTTTCAAGTTTATAGACAACTTATGTGTTGAAAAACACTTCCCACTAACCATTGCTGCGTTGCTTATCTTCTTGTGCTGGCCAATGCAGTGCAAATATTATGGTTTCCTTCATTCTACCAATTAACGTTTATCTTGCTTTCTATCCGGAAAAGTTGAAACTTTATCTTAACCAAACAAAACCTCCAAAACATTATCAAAGGTTAAAGATAGTGGTGCTATTACGCTGGACCACGGTTTTTATTCTCACGCTTGACAACATCGGGGCAGCAGATTAACTTGTCCGGAACGCGCTCCAAAAACCGCTCCGTTCCGTTTAAACATCGCTCTCGAAGAGAAGGCGAAGAAACCGACGCCACCGTATGGTCGGATCATAAAAGCTGATAAACGGTCACTCTGATTGCTTCCATCGCATGGCCTCGGGCCAGAAGCAGAAGCTACCGGATGGACCTCTGGTAAGCCAGATTGGGTTGCCGCGTCTTCTCTAGACAGAATCTGGCAGCATGCCAGATTTCTTTAGATTTACAAGAAAATCAAGAGAGAGTAAAAAACAACCGAAACCCATCGACACACCTGGCGTCGGTGCGTGCGGACGCGTACGCGCCTGGGTCTTGTCGTTCCGGCTGCGCCCGACATACGCCTGACGAGTTCCGTAAATCGATCCTGACGATGGCCGTGCGACCCGCCGTCAGACGTTAAACAATATCCAATCAAATTAATAACAACCGAGCACCGAAAGGATTCCGCTACAGATGTGACGGTGGGTTGGCTTGCGAGCTGGGAAGGAGGTTTTTTTCTACCTTTTTTGTCATGCTTATTCTGATCCTTTTCCTCGCTGCCAACCCGGAAAAGCAGAAACGAAACTACCACACTGCATGTAAAGCAGCCAGCCATCAGCGGTGGTTTGAAGCGAAAAGAAAAGAAGTAAAGGTAAATCGAAGAGAAAAAAAACCTCGAGCACCTTCTGATCCTTTTCATAAACTGACCATAAAAAAGCGAGAAAGAAGAAAGGATCACGGCACGACACGGAACATATTTTGGGAAGCCACAAGAAATCAAAGGCCACCTTCGGGGCTTCACGGGAGCCCCTCGTGCCAGCAGCCTGCCATCCTGAACCTCCGATCTGCTTTAAACTGTTGCTTCTTCCAGTCCTTTTGTCATCGGGTGCAAACACCATCTTCGGGATTTCAGGCTCCAGGGTCGCAGATGAAAAGCACCTTTCTTAGGACGGCTTGGCAACCGTTAGCCAATGCCTGACAGGGCGACCCGCTGGCAAAGATGTTGTTGACTGATCCCGTGCATCTGTGTCTGAGACCGTGGCCGTCCTAATGTCCATGAAATAGCTGAACACCGATCCTTCGCCGATCCTTCTTCCACATAGTAAAACGAGCCACAAGTTGACGTCTGCCGAACCTTCCGAGGAAGAGGAATGCAGAAGAGGCCAAGCCAAAAAATGAACCCATGGCGAAAGTTCATTCGTATGGATGCAGTTCTTGGCTCAAGTTTGTGTCTCATCTTTCGAATCATATTTCACAGCATCTTTTCGCCTCCCGCTAAGAACCTTACAATGTGTTTGCATCTTAAGTTTTGGGTTTATTTTCCATTTGAAATAAATTAAATTTTGCAAGCTGAACAGTCCGAGATCATTCTTGCTTAGTAATTCTTTTGAAGCACCATGCGATCATGATATTGAATGTATAATAAGTCATTAGATACCTTCGAACTATTGTGAACATTTCATTACAATTTTAGCATAAGACGAATTTAAACAAAAAAAGCAAACGGAAAAAGATCTAAACGGAAGCATTCTGTTATGATATTCAATACATCGAACCAATTGGAAAGCAACACCCACCCACAGCAAAAAGGAACAGATGCATCCGACTGATCCGTCCATCAAGATTCTAGATCAATATTTGAATCCCACTCCCGCGAGCGAAAACATCCCGAAAAAGGAAAAACCCGGCAGCCGTTTGCATCCGCATTCCGAAACAAATCCAAGTGAAGCGTAGGAATCTTTTATGTTGCCTTTCGGTTCAAATTTTTCTCCATCAAAATAACTATGCACACCGTTCGATTCAGCCTTCCAATCTCGCCGTTCTCCATCCGCCTGTGGCATTGTCCTTTCCAATACGATGGTGATTGAAATCTGCTGCACCCTCCGGTTCCGCATCAGTTTCTTTCCCGTTTTCTCCCTTTCTTGCGCCAGCAGGTGATACTCCTGGCTCCGGGTCGTGATGGAAATGGTGCTGCAGTATAGGAATGTTTGCCTCCAGCGTTAAAAAAAAACAAGAGAGAAGAGATGAAAAAAGGAACGAAAATGGAAGAGAGAGAGAGAGAGTGACAAATCCAAAAACCAGTCCAGGAAACACCTGCCCATGACGAAAATTGCTTTTAATGTTTTTGCCTCCCGGCGTCGCGCTCGTAAGGGTAAGCGTGTATTTTGTGCGTATGGTTTGCACGCGGAAGCTGCCAGAAAGGATGGCCAAGTAGGAGAGACCGGGTTGGAGAGTGTGTTATTTTTTGTTGGGAATAAAGAGAAAAACAAAACATAAAAATCCTCCAACAGCAAAGCTCGAGGATCATCAGGTCGCTCGATATCGAAACCCGGAATGTGTCGATGTCCAATTTTAAGAAGGATTCTGAAATATTTTCATTTCATTCCCTCCTCACATGCATTTCTCTCGGTGGAAAAGCATTAATCGCTTCGTCCTCTTTTCGGTTCATCATCGTTCCAAAGCGGTTCTGGTCATTATCGATCATCCTTGGCGTGCTAAAAGATAAGTGCAAGGCGGCGTGCGTCAGTGCGTGCGCACGTTTGCCGTCAAAAGTATAAAAAAGTGCCAAAATCATGGAAGGAAAAAGATTTAAGTCCTCAGATCGGTTGAAAAATATGTAAATTTTAACAAAAATTAGCTAAAAATCACGTTTGTAATGAATTTTAATGTTATCTTGTAAAATGAAGCACGTTAATGATCACTATCTTGTTTAAAATACATAAAAAATGGAAACAATCTTACAACTTTGAGAACGCAAAATTTGAAAAGATCCTCGCGCTTCCTCATAAAGGCGCCATTTTTTCATGATGCATCTTTAGTTCTTAAACATGCACAAAAAGGAATGAAAAACATAATTCCAAAGGAAAAAAAAATCACAATCCTCTTGCTTAGGCAGCAGGCGCGCGTTGGCAGGATTATTTTCCTCCTTCGCCACTTTGGACCCACGCCTTCGGTTTCCTCCTGCCAGGAAGTGCCACGAGACGCCGTTCGGAACATTCCGCCACCGTACGAGATTCCTGCAGACCCACCCCATCTGTCATTACTTTTATGACGGATGATTATACCTGCTCAAGAAAGGCACATGCCGGTTGCTGCACTTTGAGCGAACCTTCGTTCGATCTCAGGCGTCTGCACGAGGACACACCAAAATAACAGTTGAGTTGCCTTGGAAAGTGAATTCCCGAACTACTTCTCGAAACGATCGATAAAGAAACGACCATGATGACGATGAAAATCCAGCATTTCAGAAACATTGTTTTCCTTTCAATTAATACTGATCGATCGGAGAGTCTTATCTTTTTAATTTTCGGCTCGAACTCCCTCCCGAAAAGGGGTCATCAAAACCGAACGGTTATCATAATTGTTTTTGTTAATTGAGTTTAAATTTCACCTCGCAACAATGTTGCGTGCGCCGAAAAACTCTCAGACGTGAAACGATGACCAAAATACATAAAACTTGCCTTAAACGATGCCGCATATGAACATTCGGTGAAATGTTTGCGAAAGAATCTTTTATTACCAACTTTTCGGCAGTGAAAATAAGCCAATGTACCCAAGATAATAATGATAATGATAACGGCATGATGTGAACATGTGTAGTTTGAAGAAGAAGCAAAAGTCCAGAGAATTCCCCCCAACTGCCGAATTTAAAAGCAGCACCAAATCACTCAACTGAACTGAACGCAAAAGGGAAAAGAAAAACGATCAGGCACTGGAAAATGGGGCCATGGCGTTTAATTACACCAGGCACTGGCTCAACGGTCATCAGGAGATGGAATTTTTCCGACAGTCGCGCTTTGCAGCTCGAACGACGAAGTGGAGGACGGCAAGAAACCAGTCAAACCGGAACCACTTTTCACTGTGATGTAGAATTGACATGTAGGAACAAACTTTTTCCCCCTTAACGTCAATTACCAATTACTGACATGTCCTTAAACATTGCAATTATATTTAGCAACCCTTTCGTTTGAAATGTTCTTCTTCAATGGGCACGTTTTCTGATGAACAAATGTATAAAAGTGATTCAACTGGGACGGAAAATTAATGATCTCCAGACTAGACAAAAAGAGTGACTATTCGTCCCCAAAGACTGATAACGGAGAGCAGAGTATGGAAAGATGCCAAGAACCTGCAGCAATTTCCCGGAAGTTAAATATCGACTGTGTGACAAATCCAACAGGCAAACAGATTCTTCCCCATCTCAAAAGTCTCTACGGCCTGTGAGTTGGAATTGCATCGGTCTTCCGTTCGTTCTTCACGTTGGTTCACACAATTCCCAACGCGTCGAACGCTTCGGTAAGCTCCGGCAACGCCTCATACAGCAGGTGTACGGCATTAGCGGTAATCCTGAGTTATGAAAATATTGCTACCCAGGGGCGACATCGTACTAGGTGTGTCCTAGCAGAGCTGTTAGTTAGAACGTTATTTGTGCAAAAGAGGATGTTTTTATTGGAGTTGCTGGTAACAGAGGTGAATAAAGTTTCCTCGAAAGTTGCACTCTGCAATCGTTGATGTTCAATAATAGATGCAATCGGAGGTGGTTTATCGATTTTCCAACTACTCTATCGGAAAACAGAGAACAACTTTAACCGCAGGACAAGTTTGATCATGTTAAGGTGAGTAGCAATTAGGACAATGGTTTCAGAAGACAATGTATTTTAGTTATTTGCGCATCACAACATTGACATTGGAATCGGAAAATGCTACGATACAGCTGATACCGGGATCGGATATGATACCGTGTTGGTAAAGTTTACTTTGTAACGATGCTCCTGTGGGAACAAGAATAATTTCCTTTTCTAAATCGAAACAAAATTTTGTGGTAAGGGGAACGTTATGCAGAAAAGTATTGATTGTTGAAAGTGCATTGTTCGAAATTTCCATATGGCACTTGCAATTATATCTTCTCTCATGCTTCTCGTGGGAAATTGTACTGGTGCTAATGTTGAAAAAGAACCCTTCAAACCGCAAAACCAAGGACGTCATTAACTCAAAAATGATAAATTGCTCCGAATCGCTCCAGGCTTGAGGTTTATTGTTAATGTTTTAATACCGTTCTTTGCAATCCTATGCATCCTTCATAAGATGGATTTTAAAATAATTGGTAGTTAACCCGAAAGAGGATCCAACATATGA
>KE524975.1:2536775-2570056 GCA_000441895.2 Anopheles sinensis
CAGCAGCTTTCTACCCACCTTATGCTTACCTTTCGCGCGTTGTCCACGTGCCCCGAAATGTCGAGCGCCCAAAAATAACAGAAAACACCCAAATCACCCCAAAAAAAGGATCGTCTACCTTAACCTTTAGCACTCGCAAACAATTTTTCCAAACCGATAGAAAACGAACGAATGAATAAAAACGAGCCCGACACCGTCAATTAAAGCCTTCGTTGAACTTTGAAATAATAATCCAATATTAAAAAGGGTTCGAACGCATCCCTTCGATGAGACGCGGACAAATGTTTCGACGCCCGGAATACCATTTGGGAAAGAGTATTTTCCGATCATTAATTTTTTCAACTTCTCGTTGCATACTGTATGTTATCTTTCCGCTCCTCGCTGTTAATGATCGTACGTTTTTGTGAAGGAAAAACGAAGCACCAACCCGAAGACACATGCTTTCAAATGTACGCGCCAAATTTTCAAAAAGAATGTATTATTGTTTTTATCTAAACGGTTTGAAAAATAAAGCAGACAACACATGCTGAGTGCAGTTGGTTTCAAAACTGGTAAATGGTCAATTCCAAAGGGATGATGCAAAACATATGCATTTTAAGAAACATAGTTTTTAAAGAAGCTTACATTCATTGATTGCTCGTATTTTTGTAAGCTATATTACATCACCGACTCAATGCTCTTTTATAAAAGCACTTTTAGTACGAAATGCGCAACAATACCGCACGGGTTTGTAATTGCACACCGGACCTTTTGAAATGCAATGTTTACCAACGGATAATGGCAAGCTTTCGGCGAATAAATGGGAAACGTGCAACCACGAAGGGCTGAAGGTGCGTTCGTTGCGAGAGCGAAACCCCTAATTTGAGCTGTCGAATTTCCACACGGCGAGATTTGGAAACCTGTGCCCATGTGGTGCAAGCGATTTTGGGTGCACTTTGGTGGTGCACTGCTAACATAAGGGCGTATTTCGGATGCAGTTTTCGGGTGCCGGTATTCATGCCTTAACCTTCCCATTCGAAGGGCGTTCCGAGAATAAAGGTACCTTCCACGCACATCGTAACCGGGAACATGTTTTTTTACGTTTTCAAGATGTGCGGGATGTGGAAATCCCATCCCTGCGGCAACTTGCTTAAACCAGCAGCTCCGGCCTACCGACAGAGCGGTGATCTGACACGACAACTGATGCCTAAAAATGCTCGACGATTGGCCGACAAGCCTGGGGCACTCGTTTTGGGTCCGTTGGAAATTTGAATCTGATTGCGCACCTGCCCGATTGATGGCAGGCTTAAAGGAAGGAAGCGTCACGAAAGGAGAGCAGCTCGTTTATAGGACGATCAAGCGGAAAAAAGATCCTGTTTTGTCAGCTTCGGCATGTAATGTGAGTTTTCTTTTCTTCCTTTCGCAAGTACAACCTACCGCGAAGCCTCATTCGGCCTTTGGTGCAAAGAACTTTTCGTGACTGAAATTGTCCCGCTCGTAACTTAAAGTCGTCTGCAAATTCTCCTGGACGAACGATCATGACAATTCCTAACGATCGCTTAATCGCTGTACAAATGATGGGGCGATGTCAATTATTTCCCTTCCAAACACTCATAAAACATTGGAAGCAGTTTTTTTCGTTCGAAGAATCTTCGAGTGAAGGACTTTTGATTTGATTTACAAAACAATCAAGTCTCGCGGAGATTTTTACATAAAGTAGAAGGAAAACTACAAAAGCCCCGGAGCGATCACTTCTTCCCCGGCGGAGAAAGTCAACCCGGGACATGGCCGACCTCCAGGACCACCGGCAGATTTGTAAGACGATCACGGAGACAAACACGGGCCCGCCCGAATAAACGAATATTATGCAAATCGCTTCGATGCATCGGGGCAGTATTTCCTTAATAAATTGCATGTAATTATGCATACATCTCGATTCATTTGAATATTAGCCTTGTAATTGGTTTCACTTTTCGGGCGACCTCGTGGCGGCACGATTTAAAGATGGGCAACAACCCCCAAAAGGCACAAGGACACAAATTGGCCAATCCATCGTCTGGGACGTAATCGTCGTCGTCGTCGTCGTCGTTGTTGAGCCAGCGCATGCAAGTACGAAATACTTTATGACCTCCTTTAGTTGTTGTCGGGTTGTCGGATTCGCGGAGTTCAGCGTGATTATCCTGAAAGTTATGTCCATCGTTTGTGAGGATAACTGGGCCGGATGTGCAATCAAGGGCTTGTCTAAATCAATTCTTTGTGAGGCAATTTAAAGTGCTATTTTTTGTTTAAAATCGATTGTGTTTAGATTTCGTTACGAATTAAACGCACAAATTGTCCCAAAATGCATTTTAGATAAAGATGCAGATGAAATTTAAATTATAGTACCTTAAAAAGTAGAAAATATACTTTTTTATAGTAGAAAATTATAGACAACGTCTAAATTAAATGTTCTTTGGTTTGATTAAAATTGTCATGAATGTTGCCTCAATAAAACATAATAACATAATTCATTATGCTACCCAATTGAACTCAATTAATAAAAAAATGATTAACTTTTATCAAAACTGCAGAACTATTTGTGTAAAGTGAAAAATGTTGGTTATTTTCCACGCATTAAAAATACGAACATCGTTTTAAACAGTGCAACCCACTGGTGAACTAATATCGAATGTATCCAAACTTATATCGTGCACAAAAATCCTTTTAAGACTTCGTCCCAATTTCCTTGGTCTAATTTTTTGTTTTAATTTTCACTCCGTTCGCAATTTCCCCGGGAAAAAAACAAAATGATCTGTTGCTTTGCACTGCATTTGACACCCTCGGTTTGAGGCGACAGCAAAAAATTAAACCTAGGGGAAAACTTAAGGGAACCGAGAGCGTGCCGATTGCCCTCGTTGCGGAAAGTAAATATGAAAAGGAAAGAAAGGATCGAACAAACACCACCAAGTAGGAGAAAAAGGGAACCTTTTTGAACGGGCGAAACAAAAAATAAAAGGGAAAGAATTGTGTTAATTTTTACTGCACAACAGCGCTGCAACCGAAAACTGCATCGGTTCGGATGAACTCCTCCGGCCGAATGAACCCGCACCCCTTGCGAAGGGCGCCGCGGCGATGGCCTGCATGCGATCGCGGGTTCGGTTCGCCGCGCGATTCTCGTTCGTGGAATCATTCGTGTCCGTGCGCTCGAGACGAGAGGACGTGCCCGTTAGTCCTGTTGGTGTCTTCCTTGGATTCGTTAATCCGCTCTCCCGGTGCATCTTGCTGATTGTTTAATTGGTTTAGTGTGAATAGGCTTTTCTTGTGATTTTAAAAAGGTGCTAAAAGGGAAGATAGGTAAAACAAAATTATAGTGAGTGTTATTTGACGGCAGCTTTCGGACGGAATTCAACAAGTGGTTGCATTAGTGTGCTTCACAACCATGCGGACGGTTTATTCGTGCAACAAGAAGTCGTAGAGTGGTTCTTCCCCGTGGAAAAACAGTGCGCGTGCAGTGCGTTTCCGGCGAGCCGTACCGTGCCCTAACTAACAATCGTGGTTTCACCCAAGTGCTAATTGACCTCCTGACCACAGGCGAGTGGATTTGATTGCTCCTCAAAAAAAAAAACAAAAACCCCCAGTTCCATTAAACCCATCACCATGGCGGACGAAAGCCTGCATGTACCGGATACGAGCATCGACTTCCACATCATCCAGCTGTTCGAGCGGCTCGAGACGCTGCGCAAGGAGCCGGGCCAGAAGCTGTCCCGGTCGTTGCAAGGCCGCATCAACATGCACACCGAGCTGCGTAGTCTGGAGTTCTGGAGGTACGTTTCCCTCTTCCCACCAGCCATCAATCCTATCCGAAGGCAAACTTGCTGCGACCACAGAAACCCCTTTTTGATAACACGATGTACGAACATCAAACATCCCTTATCGACGCTCCCATATGTATGTTGCAAGCATGATGAGCATACAATTATGATAAGCACCCGCCTCACGGTCCAATACTTACACACGGTCACGAATTCTAAAACCGTCCACACACTGATACCTACGAGGTATACGCTCGTACGAGTCAGTCCCACTTAAGCCAATCAAAAATGACTTCGAACCCTTTCCATTTCCCGACCCGTTGTGGTTGTGCCGCTCTTCGTTCTGGCCTGTGTCTGATTGAAATCGCTCAAATATGCATATATGCTCCCATTTGCAAGCATTGCCCTGTGTTTGCGAATTGAAAGCATAGTCTCAATCGAAGATTTTTCTGAATTATTGAAGCGAAAATTCCAATCAAGTATTAACCTTAACACGAAGCGAACGTTGCTGATCGAAAGTAACGAATCTATTTTTAAACATGTAAAGCTTAATACTCCTCCATAAACTCGAAGAACCTTTTCTCTCGATTCAGGAAAATAGTTTTCCCTTTAAATTACTTCATTAACATTCAATTCAACTTGTTCTTCCGTTTTCCCCTGCAGATCGATCACGTGCGAAAGTTTGGCGTCGTTTTTCTACGTGTTCATCGTTTGCGGTGCTGCTGCCGGGGCCGGTGTTGGGGCAAGCGTTTCGTCCGTCCTGCTCGCGACCGCCCTCTCGTCCGGCTTCGCCATGATCGCCCTCACCCAATGCTTCCTGCACATTTCTGGTAAGCGACAACGAAGGACTATAGTGAAGGTTGTTTATGGTACAGCGAGAGTACGGAGCCTCCGTGGGTCATCTACATTAACTTTCTCCACGTCGTCGTCGTGCGGTGTCACCATCGAGCATAATTCATTACCATCGCTCTTAACGGGAACGTGCTCCCGTCGAACGAAGAACGTTTCGCCCCAGAAATCCATTAAACGGTAGTCCTGGGCGCTTAATTCTGCCGGCTGTTCGGATATTATTATTATTTTTTGCACGCCGCACTCGCCACTCTGGAGTACGTAAAGTTTTGGCGAAATTGCCCAAATATTTCACCGAACAATTTTCCCCGGAGAAAGTACGACCGGCATGAAATTGCACCATCGAACATTGTGTGCAGCTAACGAGTGCACGGAAGGAGGAAGAGGAAAAAAAGCCCCACAAGTAAATAAAGTGCATCGATATAAAACCCGGGAGGGGTCGTTGGCACACTGGTGGGTCGTGTGCCATTTGCCCAACATGCCGATTTTCGTCGACTGCATCCGAGCATAATTATCATTAACAACCATTAAAGAAGGATCGTAAAACAAAGGCCCGAAAACGATGCCTCGCAATGCCGATCCAGAGTCTGTAATTTCACTTTTGCCTCCGCACAAAGTCGCACGTCACTCGCAGGACGGGAATCTTTTGAGTGTTCACCATCAGGACACATTTTTTTTTTCTTCAGCTTTTACATTCCATTTTTCGCCATGTAATTTTCTGATAACGGACCGCAAGCATCTGCACGGACTAAGAAGAAAACAAAGGAGAGGCCAAGAATCGAACGCGAACCACCCATAAAACAGCACAAAATTCTGCCACGACGCGATCATCGACAACAGCGAGCAACATTGAGGTTCGGCCCGGCTTTGTCACATCAGTATTCAGGATGGCCGGAATATCCTTCCGGATGGCAACGGCCGGCTTACAAAGATGCTGTAATTTCGCCACCGTGCCCATGTTCCCTGGCCGGTTTTCGTGTGTAGAACGAATGGGCACCGGCCCAAAATGTGCATCATCAGCGAGCAGGAGAACCATTCGTATGCGACCCGCAAAACTGCAGGCTCTTGTCTGCGTGCCAAAAGCACGAAAGCCAAACACACTCACACACGAGGGCAGGAGATTAAAAAAGAAAAGATGCCCGAAACACATCTGCCACCAGGCCAAGAAGTGCCGAAAAAAGCGAACTCCAGAAGAAGACGCTGCCCTCAAGGAGAGGATCTTGCCGGAATCGGGACACGAGATAGCGTTTGTAATTTCGGCCTGCCTGCCCGTCCTCCCTTTCCCAAGGGCACCATTTCTTCGAGGGCACAAGGTTCTGGTTGGTGGTGAAATGGAAAAAGGAAAAACAATCTTTTTTCAGGCGCTCTCCGTTTGGGTTCTGCAGATTCGGGGTTTGGGTTGATTTTTGCTGATATTTCTTCAATTTTGGTCGCAGTATCTATTTATCTTCGGGCTTTTGAACCCGTTGGCCTTCCCGTTTTGTGCGAAAGAATTTTGTTTTATTTTTCTTTAGAGAATGTCCTCAGCTGATATCCTCAGCTCCGAATTTAAAATGACTGATTAGGAAGATTGATGAACGATTGTGCGATGTGTGTAACCATTTTTTTGTTTTCTTTTATAACTTTCCTTTCCAGGAGCCCACGTGAATCCGGCCGTCTCGATCGGTATGCTTGTTTCGCGCCAAATCTCCCCTCTCCGTGCCTTGCTATACATCATCGCCCAAAGTGGAGGCTCGATCGCCGGTGCTGCCCTACTCTACGGGTAAGTTAGCATACATACAAGTTGCACCTGCAAAGATTGTCCTTTATTTTTTGGTTTTACCTCCCCGTTAATCCCTTGATCTACGTTGAGCGTGCGCCAAACTGGTTTTCTTGCTTTTATTTAAGCACATCCTGGCGTTTGATAAAACAAATCGACAACGCAACGCGAACGAACTCGTGCAAAACAGTTGTTCCCTTGGTTCGCTTGGTCGCGCATAAGAACCGGCCCAACATAACCTCGGTCAAAATCCGCACCGTAAAAAAAAATCCCCCAACAACTGGCCACCGGATAGCGTGCGGCCAGCTCTTCCCTCCCGGTGGTGGTTTTCATTTCGCTGATGATAATTTATGGACCGTAATCACCGGCAGGTGATACATATTTCTCCCGTTCGCTTTTCGGCCCCTGCTTCATCGGGGCATTTTGTTTTGGCCCTGGTTTCAGGTTGTAATTTTTGCATTCGACAAAAAAATGCTCTGCACTGGCATGTGCAGTTGTTTCTTTTAGGATTTTGCTGTTTTTGTTCCACGAGCTCCCATATTTCGGCATTTTTTCGGCACCGGTGAGCCGCGAAATGCAGGTACCGATGAAGTCGAAGAAAAGGACGATGATTTTCGAACAGCTTTCAATTTACAGGCTCGTTAAAGCAAAAGTCGATGCACTCGGCAAGCTGTTTTCTTGAAGTAAAAAGGGGGAAAACATCATACAGGGGATAATTTTCTTGTTGAAATTTGCTTAAAGCAAATTTTAGACCCCTCATGGCGAGAGAGTTTTGAGTGTTTTCTCGGTTTAGAAGCAGTTAGAATACAAAATTGAATCTTTTAACGTGCTTCCACAAAGAAAAAAGACTAACACAATCAACGCACCACGAATTATCTACTAAAAATGTCAATCCATCTTCATTAACCCGTCACAAGGTGGTTATGCAACACTTCTTCCTCTTGTGCGCGCTGTCGATCGCGTCGGTTGCTAGAAGTGTTCATAAAGTGGCCTATTTATCTAGCCCTCCCGCTAACGGCAGCCCATTACCAAATCAAAACAAAATCCTTATTATTAGCCAAACACGGGCCATGCGCAAGTGATCGTCGCGATGTCGCGGGTTCGATCCGTCAACCCCGTAATGTTTGTAAACAAATGCAATAAGTGTCGAGCGCGAGGCGGATAAATTATGGCGACGAAAGGAAAACACCCGCAATCGGTGCGGGGACAATTTGCTCGTGTCGTGTCATCGAGATCACGGGAAAACCCATTTCCTAGTGTGTGTTACGGGATCAAGAGAGTTATGCTTAAGACCGGTTGGTTGATAAATAGTAAACGACTTCTTCATCAGCTGCTGCCAAGCGCTCGATGAAAGATCTAAACGGTCACAAGATCCCATACTCCTAGCCATCTTACATTTTGGCGGGCTTTGAAGCACGTGGGAAAACGATTAGATGCAACCGGTGGCAGCTTGTTGCCGGAGATGTGGGCGGCCATTTTGGATTAGGATGCTGCACCAGGATTTCGTTGTCTCGTTCGTTGTGGTGCATGGGAATGCAGCCGCCCTCTTCCGAAAGCCTGCTTTCGGTGCAGCTGTTACGACTCTGATGACCATAAAGGAATCACAGAAGCAGGCACCTAGCAACCGCTGCCTGGAAAAAAGCCGAAACCCGAAGCGTAGTAAACCGAGAAAAAAAGGACCTCTTTTACCATGAAAAAGGTTCAGGTCAGATTCTTTCCCGAGACCGAAATGGTTCGAAGTGGTTATAGTTGAAGCGACACACCCGAGGCTCGAAGGCACACAGTGCAGTCCTGTGGATAAAGTAGATCGAAAAACGCGAAGGACTGGCTGACTGAACAAAGAAGGAAAAAGGCTGTACGTATGTTGGGATCTCGGCTCCATCCTACAAATGGTAACGTTTTAGTTCCTTTTTTTTCGGATGAATTTTGGGATTCGGTGAACAAAAAATCTGTTGCAGGATGCTGTCGGAGATGTAGCTCCTGGCACCAACACAACGGAACAACGGAGCGTTCCGGACCGATCGCCTTCGGGGCAGGCAAATGCGAGACCTTGCCGGGGGCAATCTGTTGAATTCGAGGCCTGTCTTCGAGATGAGCGATGCGAGGTGAAATCTGACGCCATCTGCTGCGCGTCGACTCGGATTGTCTTGCGTCGGAAAAAAGGCGTCTGCTATTCGAACGCCTGCTTCTTGGAACGGACTCTCGGAGATAGGAGGAGGCGACGAAGACGACGCGAAACGACGTTGAGCGGCGAAGATCAGAGTTATTCGTATGATAATTCGGAATACGCTTTTTTTGCTAGTTCCAAAAGATCAGTCGTCCAAGTGGATCAGTGGAAGTAAAAAACACATCCCTTTTGCGTTGCACGTGAATCATTCGAATGGAAGTGGGGGGAACAAATCAACCTGGATTACGTTTTACTTGCTCCGTTCCAATCTCCGAACCGGTCAGAGCCAGGTGCCAGGTGTATTCTCGGCTCGCCGTTGTTGACTTTCCGCCGTTGACCATCCCCCAACCCCACGAGGGTTTTGTGATGGAAAAGATAGAGGCGAATCCACGATGGAGGGGTCCACGTCCAACTTCGTTTCCACCCTGGTTCCTCTTTCCTGAACTGGACAATGCTCTCGATTGTGTCCTCCGCGCGAAGGGGATTTATCGAAACAGCTGTTCGACGTGGTTCGATCGATTTTCCTCTATCGCGATCACGTCATAAGCTGCTTCCCCTTATTCCACCTTATTCCCGGATGTTTGATGAGGCAACTGCGCCTGGACGCAGTCACGATTATGCATACGCACGCTGCACTGCGATGCATTCTACACGCATGCTTTCTTCGCCTTCAATCGAATTAGCACTCCGTCAGGTTCCGTATTTGGATGCCCTGGAGTTGCACCTGGAAATTAATATCCATCCATCATGAATTCCGTTCTCATAACTTACAGTCAGCTCGTGACCCGCGACGTTGCTGGGCATATCAAAAAGCTAACCATCGGCGATTGAGGGATCCCTTGGTCACCGAACTCATGGTGGTTCTCTGTCCAGTTACAAAAGGGACGGAACCCCAGAGAGGTCTTGAGACACACGCGACGCGACAGCTGCAACATTTTTAGGGGCATTATTTTGTTGTTTGAAGCTATACGCTTTGTCTTTGTCTTTGGAGCTTCTCAGATTTCGATGATCAGTTACCATTTTTTCTTTGGTATTCTCGGTTGAAAAAATAAAATCGAAAAAGAGATCCTCCTCAGGCGGTCCTATCTCTTTGTTTCACTTTTTTTCGACACTGCATGGTTGTCATTATACGGGTTTTTTGTTCTAGAACACCATCATCCAGAGGAGACCCATATATAACACTCTTTG
This sequence comes from Anopheles sinensis, assembly GCA_000441895.2. Taxonomy (NCBI): domain Eukaryota; kingdom Metazoa; phylum Arthropoda; class Insecta; order Diptera; family Culicidae; genus Anopheles; species Anopheles sinensis. The sequence goes on from KE524975.1 coordinate 2,546,509, forward strand.
TATCTTCTCTGACACAACACAAACCTCGATCATACTTTTCCTGATGGAATACACGAAGATGGAATTGAGCATATGATCTCCAGATGATGATCAACATGGAAAGTGATCCTCTACGACAAAGAACAGATAACCAAACACTCTTCTTCTAAGGCGCGAATGATCGTCAATTGTCGGATGGCCACCCTTTGCACCCCGTGCGAGCTTGTTCCAACAGCCGTTACACATTACAATCTGTCATCGACTACAATTTCAGTTGTTCCGTTTCGATGGGGATCACTTGTCCGCTTTGGCGCCTAACTGATAGACATTCCAAACGTCAGAATCGACTCAACGTGCACCAATCGCCCCGTTGAGTTGTTTCTTTACCGCTGACAAACTTCAACTGCTTAGCCAACGACGAAAAGTTGGTGTAATAATTGGTTTCGATGTAAATTAAACACTCTCACTTTCGCCCAAAAGGTCGCCCCTCGAAATCTGTTGGATGGATGGGAGCGGGAGTTCAAATATTTGGTTCCTAAAGAAAAGGGGACACACAATTGGCCGTTTGTAGTGTGGTTTTCTTCCATGGGTTTCGTGTTCGAGAAAGACACAAACATCGTTGACATGTTCGGTGAATTAACGGCCCGATAACATCGTCAACTTCAGGAGTCATCCATCCTGGCCTCGAACGAGTCAAACGGACGGATGGATGGATTGGCTTTCCACGTTTTGGAGCTCTTCATGGGAAATGCACTTCCCTGCGCAATGTGTCGAACGGGGCCAAAGTGTCACTCGTCGGGCGTGTTGAGCCCAGAAGAAAATGCAGTTCCTAATGGGACGAGAACACACAGAACGACGCACCAACGAAGCCACGAGATGCCACGGTATGGTTGTCATTAGAGAGCAGCTCAGCAACCGGTTAAGATCAGCTTGGGAACGACCGTGGAGTGTCTCCAACGTCTGTCTCTGCCCTTGACAGCGAGGGCTTTGCGGCAGGCATGTGAACATGTGTCTCGAATTTGTTGCCTCAACGGGAGGACCATATTTCACACAGTTCCCCAGAACGCGGAGGGACGTTTCCCTGCTCGGAAACGAAAGGTTAATGAGGTCAGAGCCGAAAGGGGTTCGAAAGGCAGAAGAGTGTGCCTTTTATTGGTGCTTCTTGGAACCCCGAGTCCATGAGGGCTTCTCGTTTTTGTTCAAGTAATTCCCTCTTCACGAGTTATGTTGTTCTGAAAACACCGTCCGTCATCTGCAGCCAAAGTGGGTGGAGTTGGATTTTTTTTTGCGTCGTTGCTTTCGGTTTTTCGAAGCCTGGCCCCAACTTCACAACTCCGCTCCTTGTGGATCCTGTGGGAAAATAAACGTTCACTTCGGGAAAGCTTGGCAGTGGAATTGGCGAGCAATTTTCTTCTGCTTAAGATTCCCGGGAGTACATTAAAAAATAATATTTCGTTTGCAAGAACCAAGCAAAACCGGAATGCAAAAGAGAAGGAGCAACCGGAACGACCTAAATAGGGACCGAGCAGTCGTGAAATGTCCTCCAGCAATCACGGTGCAATAACGATTGCCAGGACGACTCGAAGGATGGCAGCCAACACACATACATCGAATGGACCATCAAAAAAAGAAAATGGGCAAAAATCTACCTGTACATCGGGGTCGTTCCTTTACATGCACTTAGCGAGCCCAGTTGTAATGCTGGATGGTGCTCATGGGAAAAACCTGAGCCAACGTCCCGAACCTTTGCTGTGCAGTTTTCCCCTCAACCGACCCCCAAATCCGCAGGTCGAAGGTCCGTGATTCCCTCTTCATTTCCACTCCACGGTCGTTTGTTCGCCAAAGACAAACAAATGAATGTAAAACAGGAAATGCCAAGCGCAAGGAGGAAGCGCTTCGTTCTCGAAAACCAGGTGCGCTATGATGGTTAAAGCGAAAAAGTAAAAAAAATATGGTGTACTCTCGAACCCTCGGTCTGGGAAATCCGAGGGAACCGAAACCTGAAACGCAGGGAACTCCTACGACGCAAAACGAACGCGTATGAATATCAGATTTTTCTCTCTCTGGCTTAGCAATTTAATGTTCCACTGTCTTTCCCTTCGTTTGCTGACGCCGACCCACTTTAAAATTTTCAGTTCCCAGAACGTAACGAAAAGCGGAATTCGCAAATGGTCCTGGGAAAGCGGAAAAAAAGGACCAAGGCAAGTGAACCTGCCTCGGTCGGCTTATTTCATTGCTTCTTTCCCAAACATACATATTTGCAATGACAGCTTTTGCAACCTTAGGCTTTCATAATGCTTGAAGCTTCCCTTCCGACACCTTGCATTGTACGAGCTGTGTTTTGCCGGGGAAAACCCGCAAGAAGGTCCCTTTCCCTCCGGGTTGCTTCACCTTTCAAGGATGATTGGGAGATGGGTAAGATTTCTTTTCTTTTACGGCAAAATCGGTACCTTCAAACTTCACTCAAATGAACGCATCAACGTTGGAAGAATCCTGTTACTTTCCCACGGATTTTCCCAATCTACATATAGCGGTTGCATTATTTATTCAAAGGCATCGACCATATTTCACCGAATTTGCATACGGCCGTCCGTTGGCAACTTTGTCAAACAACAAACGCGATTCGCCAATCCCAATCAGTAACGGAACATGCAGCGGAACAGTCTGTACGACCTAATAGAGATCTGGCGCTAAATTTTATTGCTAATTTATGCACGCCAATCAGCCGGGAAAGGAGAAAAATATTCCGACCGGCTGCGAATCGACGGCAAAACGACGAACGGGGGTTTGCGGGTGAATGATTATTGCAAATTTTATACCAATTGCTCACTCTTTGGCTTCGAGGCTGGCGACAAAACGGTCACAAAACGGGGGAACAGTTCTCGACTTCCCGGGCTCTGCGGTTTCGGTTGCGGGCAATTAAGTTATTTTCGGGGCGAACAACTTTTTCGGCGCATCACGAACAGAACACGGTCGGCAGGAAGTGAACGATTTGGAGAGTGACGGGATGCACCCCGCAGGAAGGTGTGTTTTCGGTTGAATTCTACCCAGAGACACAAACACAGGAAAATGGGTTGATGAATTATTCCGTGGCGTGACTGACGGTCTGGCGCTTCACTGGAAGAAACGGGAATGACAATTCCATGGAAGAAGGTGACCAACGACCACAATGTTGTCCAATGTTGGTGCACCGGAAGAGCTCGTTTCGTGGGGTACGTGATTGGAAACGCAAACCCGCGTCGGCACTTTTCTGGTCTTGCGCTCCCGGCGAGACGCGACGCGACAGAAGGAGCTGACAAGAATAATCCACGACGAATAAAATATCGACATTTGGCCGCGTGTTGTTCCCGAAGACGAAAAAAGGCTGCAGAGAAAGCAGAATGCATCAATAAACATCCAGGCTGGGAGTGGGAACTACAAAAAAGGTTAAGCTAACGAGAACGGGACACTCATTGGCACTTGTTTAATCGACCTGTGCGTTGTTTGCTTTCCCGGCGTCGCCCGGAACGATCTGTTTGGGTCATAAAAAACGCCATCCCTTCCGAGCGAGCCTGATGACGGCGCGAGTTGCAACAAAAGGCTGCCAGATTAGCGGAAATGTCCTGCGCAAATGCTGGACGAAAATGCTGGAAATGCACCCAATTTTCCCCGAGGGCCGCGATGGAAAGCGGTAACGATGGTCATAAATCTCACACGAAACAAGTGAATCCATGATCAAGTGAAGTGGTGGATGATTATTATTTTTCCTTGTACCTCGAAGGTTGCTCGGCTTTTCCATTCTGATTAACGGGAGGCAAACAAAAGAGGAACACTTGCTTTTCACCCTGCGATGGGAAGGAGGGTGAGATTTTCCGATGGAAATGATATACTTTTTCTACCCAAAAAATAAAACCATCCCGGCTTAATGCCATACCTTCGAACGTTCCGTGCCATATGCAAATAAATAAAAACCACAATCATTCTGGTCGCGCCACAAGACCTTGTGAACCAACATCGCGTTGTTATTGTTACAGTTTTCCCGGGAAAAAGGGGACGGACAAGACGCGCCCATGTTCGATTGGCTTAGTCACGATTGGGATCGAATGAGGAAGTGATTGTCGGGCAATAACATCTGCATATGCCGACAATTATGCACTTCCGAAAAGGACTACTTCCTCCTCCTCCTCGGAAGGGCAAGTGCTTCCAGTTAAACGGGTTGAGATGATGGAAAGGATTCGTAAAACGGGCGGCAGGGAAAGGCGCAGGGGATATTGACAGATGTGGAAGTGGCCGGCTTTCGTTCGCTCGTTGCGGTCGATGAAGAAATTGTGGGAAGAAACTCTCGAAAGGATGCGCAGTTCTTGCTGCGAACGAATCAATTATCTTCGGCCCACTTCAAGTCATCGGCAGATGATGACAACTACGATGGCAATTTTCCTGCCTTCATTCGCCAGGAAGAGTCAATCGATTATGGCAACGACATCGAATCGAATCGACCAATTTGTGACGGCTTCAGTGGACGTCGTAAAACTTTCAGCGAGTTTAAAATTTATCGCCGCTATTGCAAAAATTAAACCACTTCCGGAAAACTGGCTCGGTTCAAATGAGAAAAGTATTGCACGAGTCCTTTTCGCAATAACCCAAACGAACACACTCTCAAAAAACTGTAACAAACTGCTTTGACCTGCAAACCCACTCCCCCTGGGTGTTAGACGCGCGTGAAAGTGGAAAACCGAAGGGAAAACACTCGACAGGAGGGGAAAACGTGTCGATAAAAAACGCCATCCCTCGCGCCCTTGCTCGCTCCGACCTCAACATCGGAGGTCACAGAAAAACAAACAACTGTTCGCTCGTTGCAACACTGCCATCATCATCGTCATCATCATCGAGTCCCCTCCTGGCCAATTCGGAACCAACCCTCCTGTTTCGCTTTCCGGATGCTGCGCGAACAGGTCCAGGGGAAAAGAACGGTGGTTGTGGTTTGCGGAAATGGTCTTATCGCACTTCCTAGATCCGGTGATCGCGGATTATGGGTCAAATGTGGTGTTCGACCGAGGGTTTTAAACTCCCTCCAGGACATGTATCAATTACACTGATGAACTTTAAAATCCACTTCCTTGCGGAAGAAAAAAGAATACAAGGGGATTTTGGTAAGTTCCAAGCGCTACGTTTCAGGGCAAAGTTGCCATATGGACAATCCTGCGACCGGGACTGGCTTCTATCGAATCTTGGCTATTCGAATCGAATCTTGGCCCTCTTCTTTAAAAACATGTTTTAACGTCAACCACGTTCTCGTCACTCTTAAATTTCAGAACCGTTTGCTATAAAACTCACTAAAAAAATGGCCCCGACTGAAGGGCGTTTCCGACCAATTGGCTTTATGTGCCCGGAAAGATGTGATGCGTGTTTGATATCGTGATTGAATTAAAATCCACTTGTTCCCGTTCCCAGCGCAATTGAATTGCAACAGATTTTCAACCTGACACAAGTGGCTCCGAAATTTGAGAGCAACATGAAAAAGAAGGGAAAAACGAAACCGTTGTTCAATGCACTTGTTGACCGAGTGTGGTGTGCACCCATAATAAATTAAAATTTTGAGAACATGTGCGCTTCGAGTGCAACTGCGTTTCGAATGCTCTTCGGGTGCACTTTAACGTAAGCAAATCCAATGTTCCCACGGATGTTCAAATCCGGAGCCTCTTGAGGTTCATTTTATGATGTCGGTTGAAGCAACGACGACAATTATCTGTAATTTTCATTTGGGTTTGCCAATTTCGAGAAGTTTTCGAGAAAAATTAAATAAATCTTTAAACAAACGAGAATACAGTTCAAATGGGTTTCCCATCCTTTGTGGATAGATTTGACCTTTGTGTCGGACAACCTTCTTAATGCTTCCTAGGTGGTAAAGTTAATTTCTTTCTACACACCTTGCTTGCACTGAAAAGGTATCCTGTCACCTTGCTTATCTGCGGACAGGATATATCTTTTGTTCAATTTTCTCCTCCTGGGACATTTATTTTGGGAAAGTTCATTCCAAGAAAAACCCCAACCAAGAACCCATCCCGAAACCGTTAATTCTACCTGCCATTCCTGCCTTGCGGCAAGGAAGGCATCCTGCAATTTCTTCACCATCCTTCCCTTATTTCGTTGGGAAGGATTTTCCAACCATTTCGAGCCAATTTGGTCCATTATCCAAATTACCTGTCCACGAACCTTCCCCCCGTTGACCGTTGATCGCCGTGAAGGAAAACTACTTTAGAACTCTCTTAACTATTCTTCCTTATCCATGTCCCGTTGCGTTTTACGATTTTCCAGTTGTTTTTTAACGTGTCGGTTTTCTTTTGTGCTTCGTTCCATTCCACAGAGTCACCGTACCCGGCTATCAGGGCAATCTGCAGGCGGCCGTTTCCCACAGCTCGTCCCTCGCCGCCTGGGAGCGCTTCGGCGTCGAGTTCATCCTGACGTTCATCGTCGTCCTGGCGTACCTCATCTCGACCAGCTCGTTCAAGAAGTACTTCGGTTCGTCGGCGATCGCCATCGGGGCGGCGTACAGTGCGTGCAGTTTCGTTTCGGTAAGATCAAAGTCTTGTACACGGCTTTCCGCATTACATTTCGAGTTCTTTTGACGCGTCCTAAAATGCGCCGATGTTCCAAAGAAATTCCATTCTCATACAACGACGCGATGGCTTTTTAAAGGACGAACATTCCGTCGACCTTTTTGTCGTTTTTAACCGCGAAATTTGAAGGGTACAGTTTCTTTTTCTTCTCCTTCAAAAAAATACTACAAGCGATAGGATAGACAAATAATAATCAACCGCCATAAAGGATTTCCCAATCGAATCCCAACGACATCCGTATGCAGTTATCTTGGATAAAAATCCACTATTTGAAGAAGATATCATCAAGCGTGGACTCCGGTGCTAGGGTTCTTAGATAACGGTTAAATTCAACACTCCCTACACATTCGAACCAACCCAGCACATAGCACGTTGCGGTAGTTATGCGGGACGGTAACCATAACAAACACATCGTGGGTTGCTTCGAACGCACCAAACGAGCGCGATAAGCGATCAATGCCAACACGATGTGTCTTCGGGTAGGGGTGTGTACGTTTTTCAAACCATAGGAAACAGGGAAAAACAATCTATGTTTTATGTCGCCCTCGACCTGCTCTTTCTAGCCAAAACCTATGCTTTACGTCCGTTCGCTTTTAGTTTGTGTTTCTTCGTTCTTTTCAAAACGATTTCCGTTGCAAGTAGTTTTACAGAAAAACGAACCACACATACACGTGGTCGAAACGATCCTCTATTATGCGGGGGAAAAAGCGATCCCCCCTCGCTTACCCCTCCTTCAACAACAATCCCCCGGAGCCTAAGCATTGGACAAGTATGAAATTTGAATCTGGATAAAACACCTGCCTGGCAGTGCCGGTATTTTTCGTCTCCGGTAAATTTCTTTTCTCCGAGCAATGGACGGCGGTACTATTTCGACCGTTTTCTCGCCTTGCGTCCCTTTGGCCGATTCCCTTGTATTTTTATTTATTCCACGCTTCGTTGAATTCCTCTTTGTCCTTCCTCCGTCCTCAGTTATCTGCTCCTTGCATGAGAAAGGTTCGCCGGATCTACGAACCTAATGAACTCTCCGTGTCCACAAAGGAGCGATCCCTTCATTTTTTTCTCGATCCCTAAGATGAAGCAAAGAGAAAACTGCTTTGCGCATTAGATCCTCTCGAGGAAAAGGATATCCTTCTCAAACGGTGCACAATTATCCGGATGGATCTTCCCGGGGCCAGGTAGATTTTCATTGTTCCCTCGTACGGAATGCCTGGAGGATGTTTGCTGTTGCGCTTTACGAAAGACGATCCTACACAGCCTCAAACACGCCATGGCGGAAGATTTATGTACGTCCAATGTCGTGTGTGACAAATGTGAAGGAATAGAAGCGAAATCTTTCAAGACGAAAAGCTTTTTACAAACAAAACAGTCTTTTATAATGTGTCGTTGGTGGCTCCGTTCACAGATGCCCTACCTGAATCCGGCTCGATCCCTGGGACCTTCGTTTGTGCTGAACAAATGGGACAACCACTGGGTGTACTGGGTTGGGCCGATGGTTGGCGGAGCGGTGTCCGGTGTGCTGCACGAGTTCATCTTCTGCACGAAGCGTTCGGTCCGGCGTGGCTCGAAGGACGACGTCGACTCGAGCCTCAACTCCGAGGACGACATCAACTACGACATGGACCTGGAGAAACCGCAGCAGCAGCAGCAATCGCACCATCAGGGCAAGTACCAACACTACCGGGCACCGAGCGGGACTCTGTCCGGCAGCCAGCAGCGTTACTGCCAGAGCATCTATACGGCCGAACCGACGTCGAAGGTGGAGCGCGTCGAATCGATCTACGGCGGCACCAAGTCGCTGTACTGTAAGTCACCTCCGCTGACCCGTGCCAACCTGAACCGCTCGCAGTCGGTCTACGCCAAGAGCAACACCGCACTCAACCGTGACCTGCCGGGACCTCGTGCGGGACCGCTCGTTCCGGCCCAGAGCCTCTACCCGCTACGCGTGACCGCCGCGCCCCAAACGCACCTGCAGAACCAGAACGTTCAGAACCAGCTCCAGCAGCGATCCGATAGCATCTACGGCATCCGCAGCTCGATGCGGCAACCGACGGGACTTGCGTCCGACGGTCGAATGCAACAGCAGCAGCAGCAAATGGGTCCACCACATCCAGGACCGGGCACTGCAGATCCACAGGGCTTCCAGCCGATCTACGGCACGCGCAACAACCCGAACTGCTCGAGCGATGGACTGAAGTTTGATCGAGATCCAAATAGGTAAGCATCAAACCGAATCAGCGCACGAGAGGAACTATTGAGAAAGCATCAGTTAAATACCGGTTTGAAGGTATTAGATACTTTATTCGATAGCGTTCCTCCATTAACCCGGCAACATCCCGGGTGAAAGAAGTGTCTGAACAGTGTTCTAATGCATAACCCTTTCCCACTGACTGACAGTTCTCTCCTTTGAACCTCCTTTTCCCACCTGCACGATCAATGAAGCAGCCGCGATGATACGCTGAGCTCCAAGTTCTCGCGAGGAACACCCGCCGGAGCCACGGGAAACGGTCGTCCTGATTCGATGTATGGCGGAGCGCCAAACCAGCGACGCATTCACTCGGCCCAGTCGGATGACAGCTCGTACGGCTCGTACCATGGACCGGGACCGGCCCTGACGCCACCGACACGCAACGCCAGCAACAGCAGTAGCACCTACAACCCGGTCCACGGTACGGTACTACCGTCCTACGAGCGGAAGACGTCCACATCGTCCTCCTCGAACCAACCGCCGCAACAACAACAGCAGCAACAAACGCGCGGTGGACCACAGAATGTTCCCAGCATACAGAACTCCAGCCTACCTCCGCCACCCCCACCGCTACACCATATGCCGTACAACCTGCATCCCGTGAGGCAGAACTAGGCACTTCCGATCCTTACCATCAACACTAACTCCATTCGGAACTAGATAGATCCTAAGCTTCGTACGAAAGAAATCGAGCGAAAGAGAAAGCGTTTGTGTGCTTGTTTGTGTGATTTGTGCCGTGTGCATTTGTTGTGTGTGCACGTGGCCCTTTCTTTTAAGATTAGGTTACGCTCCGGTACGCACGATCCCCGTGCGTGCGTTCACCAACGGAGCGGAATAGGCGACAAACTTTTCTTCAAAACCCCAGTGAGTTAAGAATAGTTTTCGATTGGTTTGCGCGGGCGGTGTTCCTCGATCGGTCTACTAGATCGATCAATTGATCACTTCCAAAAACCGCAGCCAATCAATTTATAAATTACAGTGGCGCGCAGTTGGATGATCGAAAGTCGTTCCGTAAAAGGTCATACTCGAGTATCATTCAGCACGCGACACACGCGAGACGTTGCGGCCGTTTCATTGATATTAAGAGACTGAAACATAAACCATTACTTTCCGAGGGCGGCTTTTTCGCGGCCTACGATATGCCATACGATACGATACGGTGTACCTTCGAAATGGGACCTTCTTCCAGCATAGAAGAGCATAAACAAGGGAGCTCCACCATCTCGGCCTGCAACTCGAATTACAAACCTACATTCGATACTGGTCGCGTGGCACATCGGCCGTACACCCTTCGTCGGGCTTTCCTTTAGTACAAATGTAAATAGATAGATTCTTTGCACTTGTTTTATGTTTTTATGTTTCTTTATTTTATGTTTTATGTCCGTGTACACTAGATAGAGCTAGCGCTGTAAGGAATTGACCAACCAGAATTGATTCAAATGCTCGATGCTATAGCTAGCGAAAACACCCCTTATATAAGACGTTCTATAAACTGCCACCGGCAAACAAACGTGTTCTTTCCGACGTGTTTAATGGAAAGTTATGATGTTCAAAGATTTATGCGAGGGATGTTACAGCCGTAACCAATTCTACTTCGATAGTTGTAAATGTATTATTTTAGGTCCCTAACCCTACCGTATTGTTTTTGGAAACCTTTTTAATGTGTACTGTATATATTTATTTGTGATTGAGCTAGGAAATATAATAGCAAACATAACCAATTGTACTAATCATCAAATTAACAAAACAAATATAATGCAAACCTTTTCACTAAACTATCTGTTTTGGTTTAATATGAGATGAAACAAGAACTTTTGTTTGAATATATGCAATACTGTAATAAGTTTATTTGTTTGAAATAAAACTCAGAAAATATCTTTAATGCGATACAAAAACAATTCCAAATATTACTGTTTGGTTGCACATGAATGTTGGAAAAGTGTAGCAACTGCATATGCAATTTCAATCGAATATGTTTGAATTTCTAAAGTACGCCTTGATGTAGGCAACAGTACATGCATCACGATGGCTTGACGATTTGTTGGACGAACAGCTTGTCAAACCGCCTGATCAAACCGGATTCAAAAACGTGGTTTGGTAGAAAATACATGCAGTTTTTACCTGTAACATACTAATTAAATTAAGACCAGGTTACTTTTTTAAGTTTTTCAATAAAATAATACAAATCAAGTAGTAGCTTGGCTCCACACATGAACCGAATTTATTTCAGAAAACATCGTAAGTAAGTTATAGTTCTAAAACATGGGAGAGAAAGAAGCATTTTTGTGTTGCCAATTTTTAAGTATTTATTTCGCCTTTTTAAACACGCTAAGTAAATAGAATACATAAATAGTCAGGTTTCATTGGTTGACAGCTATTCCGTTTGTTTAGTTAGCTCCTCTATATCTGTTATGTAAGATTCGTTATAATAGTTGTTCAGTCTTGACCTACAAATCATACAAAAGTTTGGAAAATATTTTAAAACTGCCATAAATTACTATACTCTAGTAAATGGTAGGGGAGAGCCGGGGGTTCCTACAATCGGGGTAGTTGTGCTGGTTTATAAATAACGTTCTTATGTCACTACGATCACTATGCATATACGAGATAGTAGGATGAGCTACACTATCGACCCTCTCTCTCTAGGGGAGTACTACTTCGAGCAACCCTACTTCCGCTTAGCTACAACTCATCAGCGGTGGAGGTGGTGGCGGCATGTTGGGATCATGCAGAATCGTGACGCCTCGGTGACCGCCGTGCGAGTGTTGCGTGTGTGTTCGACCAGCGTTCGGCGCCGGATGAAGGAGCGATCCACCGTAGGCTCCAGCGTGTTCGCGCGTTGGCGGCGTGTTCGCCTGACCCGTTCCGTGGTACGATCCGTACGAACTGTCGTCGGAGTGCGTGGAGTGGATGCGACGTGTGGCCGCATACATCGATTCTGGCCGGTCGGCGCGTGCGTGCGTGTTCAGCACCTTATCGCAGCTGGAGGAAGGGTTTCAGAAAAGGGAACTTTCGGTTAGAGAAGAAACAAGGCATCATCAGTACTGTGCAACTACGGACACGGTTTTGGTAACCGATTGGAAAGGATGTGCGCATGGAAATCAACCTACCCGGCCTGTTCGTGGACATCGCGCAGGGCGTCGTTCGAGCAGCTAGGATTATTGTTGCGGATGGCGTAGATCGGCTGGAAGCCCTGACCATCGGGAAGGTTAGGTCGGGGGGCAAGTTGTTGAGACAGATGTTCGGCCAATTGCTGCTGCTGCCGGACGGTGGTACGCAATCCGTAGATACTTTCCGATCGCTGCTGGAGCTGGTTCTGAACGTTCTGATTCTGTTGCTGTTGATGCTGATGCTGATGTTGATGCTGTTGCTGTGACACTCGGAGTGGATAGAGACTTTGGGCAGGGACGAGTGCGCCAGGGCGTAAGGTGGCAGTAGCGGCGACAGTCACCGGGATTTCAGGGTGGTTCAGAGCCGTGTTACTCTTGGCGTATACCGATTGCGACCGGTTCAAGTTAGAGCGTGACATTTGCGGGGACTTTCCGAACATAGACTTAGCCGCGCCGTAGATCGGTTCCAGCGGTTCGATCTTGATCGTTGGCTGATCGGTGGTCGCGTACATACTATGACAAAAGCGCGATGGCAGAGTTCCACTGTGATGTCGCAGGTTCTGGAACTTCCCCTGCACCGTACCCTGACCCGTGGTTGCCAGCTTGCTTACATCCACCGTGTAGCTGCTACAACCTTCCTCGGTGATAGCCACACCGGTCGGTGGTGCTCCGGACACGTTGTTACTCTTCGGTGTGCCCTTCGACTTCGGCTTCGGAGTGAACACAAACTGATGGATCAGTCCGGCTATGATGCTGCCAACGAACGGACCGATCCAGTACACCCAATGGTTGTCCCATTTGTTCAGCACAAATGAAGGTCCAAGGGAGCGAGCCGGATTAAGGTAGGGCATCTGTAAGGAAAGGAGAATGCTTTACTAAAACCACCAATAGAAGGACAGATTAAGCAATGCTTACCGAAACGAAACTACATGCACTGTACGCCGCCCCGATGGCGATCGCCGACGAACCGAAGTACTTCTTGAACGAGCTGGTCGAGATGAGGTACGCCAGGACGACGATGAACGTCAGGATGAACTCGACGCCGAAGCGCTCCCAGGGAGCCAGTTGAGCGCTGTGGGAAACAGCGGCCTGCAGATTACCTTGATAACCCGGAACTGTTACACTGCAACAAGAAAAACGATAGTCATCAACGATTGTGCGAAAAACCGGATCGGAACTACGGATAGTTTAATGCTACTGTTGTCTAAGGTTTTTTACGGGGAATTAGTCTTTGTTAGACAATCGATAAGGTCACCCCTCAAGACACGGTTCATTTGAAAGGATCATGGACGGGATCCAGAATCAAACGAAGGGAGAAATGGTTTGATCGGTATTTTCCGGATGACGCAGCATGATTTGCATAATAGATCAGATCAAAAGATAATCAAACATCAATTCTTTCTTTGCAGAGCACCTTATTTAAATGATTTTCTATTGATTAAGCGCACTTCGAGCCGGATCAATAAAAACGGAAGCCGTGGATCAGAAAAGTTAGTTTTTTACCCCTATCTATTTTTTTAATACAAGAAAGTTTTTTAAATGTAATAGTTTTCTCTGGAAAAATGTAATGACTTTAAAATCCACCAATATATAACCAAACCTATCAAACCAACCTTATGTTGAATGTGAGCAAAAGAAAATATGACCCATATGTTAGTCTCAAAGCACACGACGAGCAATTAGTCGTTATTCATTCAATTCGCGGTCATCTGTCATGTCGCCGGAAAAACTCCCATTAAAACTATGTCCCACATCTATGCCATCCATCATTGGACTGAACTCCTCTTCCCAGTGACACTTGTTCCCGCGATGAAAAGTTTGTCACGTTTGACAAAACGCTCCTCAAAATCCGGTTCTGGATTTTTCTTCCTGTCGGTGTCCGATGGGAGCGACAACAAGTGGAATTTAATTCAATTACAAAATCAACTAACCTAAAAATTCATTGCGGTCGAGAGACGATAGGGACAACCCTGGTTGCAAGGTGGATTTTTTATTCGCAATTTTAAGCTCTATTGTCCGTTTGTGAACGATTTCCAAGGGGAAAAGCAGGGACCGCAGGGAAATCCCACGAGGGTTGAAAACCAGTTCCGGACGGTTGCTGTCCAGAAGGCAAAGGATGTTTCCGCACTAAAGCGGCACTTGAAAACGTGCAACAACCCCTCGGAATTGCAAAGAAGGAAAACAAGGAAGTGGATTTTAAAGTTCATCAGTGTAATTGATACATGTCCTGGAGGGAGTTTAAAACCCTCGGTCGAACACCACATTTGACCCATAATCCACGATCACCGGATCTAGGAAGTGCGATAAGAGCATTTCCGCAAACCACAACCACCGCCCTTTTCCCCTGGACCTGTTCGCGCAGTATCCGAAAAGCGAAGCAGGAGGGTTGGTTCCGAATTGGCCAGGAGGGGACTCGATGATGATGACGATGATTATGGCAGTGTTGCATCGAGCAAACAGTTGTTTGTTTTTCTGTGACCTCCGAGGTTGAGGTCGGAGCGAGCAAGGGCGCGAGGGATGGCGTTTTTTACCGACACGTTTTCCCCTCCTGTCGAGTGTTTTCCCTTCGGTTTTCCACTTTCACGCGCCCAGGGGGAGTGGGTTTGCAGGTCAAAGCAGTTTGTTACAGTTTTTTGAGAGTGTGTTCGTTTGGGTTATTGCGAAAAGGACTCGTGCAATTCTTTTCTCATTTGATCCGAGCCACTTTTCCGGAAGTGGTTTAATTTTTGCAATAGCGGCGATAAATTTTAAACTCGCAGAAAGTTTTACGACGTCCACTGAAGCCGTCACAAATTGGTCGATTCGATTCGATGTCGTTGCCATAATCGATTGACTCTTCCTGGCGAATGAAGGCAGGAAAATTGCCATCGTAGTTGTCATCATCTGCCGATGACTTGAAGTGGGCCGAAGATAATTGATTCGTTCGCAGCAAGAACTGCGCATCCTTTCGAGAGTTTCTTCCCACAATTTCTTCATCGACCGCAACGAGCGAACGAAAGCCGGCCACTTCCACATCTGTCAATATCCCCTGCGCCTTTCCCTGTTGCTCCGTTTTACGAATCCTTTCCATCATCTCAACCCGTTTAACTGAAAGCACTTGCCCTTCCGAGGAGGAGGAGGAAGTAGCCCTTTTCGGAAGTGCATAATTGTCGGCATATGCAGATGTTATTGCCCGACAATCACTTCCTCATTCGAGCCCAATCGTGACTAAGCCAATCGAACATGGGCGCGTCTTTCCGTCCCCTTTTCCCGGGAAAACTGTAACAATAACAAAGCGATGTTGGTTCACAAGGTCCTATGGCGCGACCAGAATGATTGTGGTTTTTATTTATTTGCATATGGCACGAAACTTTCCAAGGGATGGCATTAAGCCGGGATGGTTTATTTTTTGGGTGGAAAAAGTGTATCATTTCCATCGGAAAATCTCACCCTCCTTCCCAACGCAGGGTGAAAAGCAAGTGTTCCTCTTTGTTTGCCTCCCGTTAATCAGAATGGAAAACCGACCATCCTTCGAGGTACAAGGAAAAATAATAATCATCCACCACTTCACATGATCATGGATTCACTTGTTTCGTGTGAGATTTATGACCATCGTTACCGCTTTCCATCCTGGCCCTCGGGGAAAATTGGGTGCATTTCCAGCATTTTCGTCCAGCATTTGCGCAGGACATTTCCGCTAATCTGGCAGCCTTTTGTTGCAACTCGCTCCGTCATCAGGCTCGCGCGGAAGGGATGGCGTTTTTTATGACCCAAACAGATCGTTCCGGGCGACGCCGGGAAAGCAAACAACGCACAGGTCGATTAAACAAGTGGCAATGAGTGTCCCGTTCTCGTTAGCTTAACCTTTTTTGTAGTTCCCACTCCCAGCCTGGTTGTTTATTGATGCATTCTGCTTTCTCTGCAGCCTTTTCGTCTTCGCCAACAACACGCGGCCAAATGTCGATATTTTATTCGTCGTGGATTATTCTTGTCAGCTCCTTCTGTCGCGTCGCGGCTCGCCGGGAGCGCAAGACCAGAAAAGTGCCGACGCGGGTTTGCGTTTCCAATCACGTACCCCACGAAACGAGCTCTTCCGGCGCTCCGGAGGGGAACCAAGAGGAATGTTTTAAAAATGTCATTGGTACTCGTTGGAAACGTATGCATCATCGTTCAGTCACGAACTGAAATAAATCACAAACCCCGTTTTCGAGCACCTCCGAAGAAGAGCACGTTTTCGATTTGAGCTGCATCCTGTCACTCCTAATTGCTCACTTCCTGCCACAGGAAAGTCTTATTTTTATGCACTTTTTCCTAGATGCTTTGCTGTTCTTTTAAATGATTCAATTATCCCAATCGGGTTAAATAAAAAAATTAGAATGTTTAGTTGCCAGCTGGTAGCCATTCCGTAACATGCTTTATTTCAATCTGCCTTGTGTTTCGCTGATGATGAGAAATGTTTCCATCAGTTTGCTGGGATGAAAAATAAACAACCGCAAACGGTAGCGCAAAACCACGCAAAAACGTTCTCTCCACCAAGCACTGGAAAACATTGGACTCAAACATCGAAGCTGCATGCATAAATTAGCAATAAATTTTAACAATTCCATCCCGGCCACAAACACACACACAAACAGTGCAAAGCAAAGTGGAGGAACACTTCGCAGAAACACATGTCCTTTTTACGCCCCGAAAGCCTCCCTCCGACGCCGGAGTGGTAGTGGTGAGCCCAAAATTGATCCGTCAGCAGAATTGTTTGCGAGGAAAAATATGCAAATTGATAGCAGCCGCAATTTTGATGCAAAATTGCAGCTGACGAAGATGGCCCGGACGGCCGAATGCCGCGTGGGAAAACGTCGGTTCCGGTTGCCACGCCAGGCGTTCGGGAATGGTGAACGGGTGAAAAAGGCCATTACAAGCACTACATGGGGAGTCCCACGGGCTGGACTGGATGTAACGAAATTAAAACCTTGGGATTGCTAATTGATTGAAATAAAATTACGGTTTCCATTTATCTCACCATTTGGGAGGAAAATTCGCTAAAACATATACACAAACCCCCTTGTAGGTCTACAAG
This sequence comes from Anopheles sinensis, assembly GCA_000441895.2. Classification (NCBI taxonomy): domain Eukaryota; kingdom Metazoa; phylum Arthropoda; class Insecta; order Diptera; family Culicidae; genus Anopheles; species Anopheles sinensis. The sequence goes on from KE524975.1 coordinate 2,563,492, forward strand.
GCCTTCTTCAATTAATTAAAATCAAGTGATTACAAATGTTAAATTGGAAAACGTTACAGCGAGTGTAAAAAAAAAACACATAAATGACATAAATCAATCTTATTGCTACAAACAAATAAACAGCTTCCTAAAACGGAAAACAACCAAAGTTCACGGACACATTAATGAGCAACTTTTGTTTGAAAACATATCTTCAGTTAAACAAACATTCAAGCAGCACCACTTCATGTAAATAAAGCACCGTGCGATTGCGCCAGACGATAGGTGAAGTGTTTATTGATAGATCGAACCCGACCGGCGGCTGCTGAGTGATCGTTCGTCAAACAAAATTGAAGCATTTTCATCACACTCACGACTCTTCTCTGTCCCTTCAGCCTGGAAAAGCAGGTCGAAGTGAAATAGAGACTCCTAAACACCATCGATATCACGTCCCAGTACGTGCGAAAGTACTCCCATTTGAGCTATCTTCTGTCGGTTTAAAATATTCCACCATCGGAAGGAAAGAAAAATGATAACCTGATAGCTTGAAGTGACAAGTAAAAAGGCTCATCTTCGCATGATAATCGACACTCCGCTCGGGCACAAGAAGCCATCGGAGACAACTCGAAGCCCCCGATGCTCTAAAAAGAACACCTAATTACAGATCTTTTGCTCGTCAACTCCCTTCTGCGCTGGAAAACATGGAGGACCTGCGAGTATCGATGCTGTCATAAACGTGTCCGCAAAGAGGCTGCGAGCAAGAAGATGCTGATGAAGCTGACGATGAACGATGGCGCAGCAAAAGGGAAGCTGGCATGATATTCTATACTTCCGGATTGCTCATGCATGCGTTTCTTGCGTGTTTTCGTTCTTCGTTCTTTGGACGGTGCACGGGTACGTACCGAGTTCTCCACCTCACGTTCAAGTGGCTCATTGTTGCCGGTGGGGTGTTTCATGTTCCGTCCCCGTTTTCATTTTTTTCCATTTTCCCTCCGCCAACAGGAATAGTTTTTCTTGCGGCCCACCGAGTTCCGAGCTCATGAATACCAAACAGGCTACCAAATATGAAAAAAAGGGAAACAAAACTCATGGGCTGAGGTTTTCTTCCGAGGGAGGATGCACCACTCGAGGAAGTGCATTGTGCAGTTTTTCCACACACGTGCTCTTTTCGGGTGCTGCACTTTCGTTCGTTGTTTTATTTTTTGGTCGATTTTTTGTGAGCTCACCCTGCGTACCTTTTCCCTGCTGCGGTTGATGATTGTTTTCACCGTTAAACGAGACGCAGTGAAGGGACAAAAACAACCCGCTGTCGGAACAGTTCTCTTAAGAACGCCGATGCCGATTCTTGTTCCAAGTTCCGCTCGAAAAAATTCCGCCCATTTTTCACCCAAAAAAACCCACGGCAGGAAATGTACGCGAACGAATGCGAATTGAGGTCATTGGCACCTTTTGGCGGCATCATCCAGCACTTGCATCCGGGTGCATCGGGTATGCAGGCCGTCTTACCGCTTTTTTGTGAGGTTATGAAAAGCATTCAATTGCATGTTTGTGAGGTTGTGAAAAGACTAAAGTTGGTGAGGTCGCGTGGTCATATATCTTTTCGAACGAGGAAATGAAGTACAAATATATTCAAGCGCAAACAAACCCTTTCCTCGTTCTATCTCCTATGTGCAGCGAGTTCTGAAGTCGTTCTTTACCCAAGAAAAATGTGTCCTTTTCTCCCAACGAAAAGGACATCCAAACAGGAATTCCATGTGTGTGTGTGTGTTAATGGTTATTTACGAAAGAAAGTGCTTCGTACCCATTAGATGTCGAGCGGAGTAAAATTAATAAACAGTAAAAGGGCACTGATGGCGCATGTTGCATGCATGCAGCTCGCGCTCCGGTGCATCCATCCATCGTAAGGTGCATCCCGCCGTGCGCTTGCAACATACATTTATGATGATTATTATTCCCCGGTGCCCAATTTTCGTGTGACGATACCCGAAGTGAAGCGCGATAAGGGAAACGGGCAAACGGGGTAATTACAATTTTCGGTCACTTCCCCAAAAAGCATCCCCTAAAGTGGACAGTGGAGTGGCATTGGAGTAGGAATTGAGCACTTTATTTCCTCGTTTTCTTTTCCCGATTTTCTTCATCCATCATCGGCGCAAAAGGGGCCACGCGAAGAGAATTAATAAAGACCGGGGATCAAAGGGGAAAACGGAACAGCGAAACAGAAGAAAATACCAAAAGTGTCCATAAGAAACTGTCCGCAGGTGTCACGCAGAACCGGAACCGTATTTTTGCCGCTATCAACATCCGTCCACGATGATGATGATGATGATGATGGACCCGTGTCAAAAGCGGCCGGACACATTTCACTTTACGCTTTGACGGTTTTCAATCCAATTCTTCTTGGCGCTCGCGGGTTTCTCCGGGAGTGGCCATTCAGTTGACCGTAACATAAAGACAAACATCTAAATGCAAACACACACACACACACACACACACAAACACCGATACTGAAAAGACCTGCCAGCTTACGCTTCCTTCGTCAAGGATTAAGAGTAGTTTTTTATTATGTTCTCCGCTGCGATCGTTATTATTTGCTTTAGTGAATGTGTACTTTCTGTCCCGAGCGAAGACATCGGGTTAAGGAGAGGTATTTTCCGCCCAAGTTCGGGACCTCCACGCGACATCATCCTGTGGGAAGTGGCTGCCAGGATCTTTTTTGCTCGGTAAAAACACACTGCCGGTGTGTGTGCTAACCAACCAACACGACTGCGACTAAGATGGATGGTGTTGGATTACGTTCCGAGCCGGCAGGCGTACGTTCCTTCACACACCGAACACACCGGATGAGCTTGCTTCCGGGCCCGTGGCAACTTGTCCCGTGGCGCGTACTTCCGCTTTCTCCCGGTTTTGGTCGGATCCTCCATTCTTTTCTCTCCTCTTCCGCTCTAAATGTTTTACTTTTGACATACTTCTACTCTACATGGAAAACGAAGAAGCAAGATGTGCTACCGTGCGCTTTGATAACCTCCTTTCGTGCTGGTACACCTGGCCAGGATCGAGGGCCTTGGAGAGCATAAACGATAGTGTTTTTTCCGGTTTAAGCTGTTTTACAAAAGCATCCGGATAAGGTAAAAAAACAACACCAGGCCACAGCTTTTCAACAAATTCCGGCACATGGTCACAAACGCGTCCTGCAAAACGGGACAGGACTTGCCGGCATCTCCTGTTACATGCCAGCGGAAGTGAGAGTTGCTGATGCTGATAACTTAGTGCCTGTTGCAATATGTGTGGTTAGAAATTGTTTAAAAACCATCACCAAATTCTAATCGTAGAACATGCTCCACGCTGTCCTTTTTTTAATGAATAATTAATCATTCTACAACTGTTCGGAATTTGCCTTCGCCACATGCTAAAAAGCATTAGCACATAAATCATTTTCTTTGATACATCGTCTAGCGATGCACTTAGATGCGGGATCGGAATTTGAGCACCGAGACTCACAAAAACCGACTCACAAAAATCCATGAGATTCGGTTTCGAAATTCAACACCCGTTCCAGATGTTTTGGGTAGTTTAATTATTTATGACACTGTAGCTACCGAGGAAAAATAAAAACTCCATGTCCAACATGTGATTTTACTCCCGCTTGTGACATCTTATGGTTGCTCGGAAATGTTTAAACCTTCATAAAAATTAGATCCAAAGCATTCAACTATTTTTCCCCCTTTTTCAATTCACTTGGTATTACCCGCTTCTTTCAATATGATATGAAAGTGTTCATGATATGTCTTTCTCAAATTCAGCGTGTTTTTTCCTTCCTATAGTACAGCTTTTCCTAAAAACCGATGATCGCCTTCATCCTTCGCCCGGATGAAAGGAAACTCATAAAACCAGCCGGCTTAACCTTTCACATACATTTCTCTTGCTCAGCTTTCTTCGTGTCGCTTATCTCTATCTTTTCCCGAACCCTGAAGATGGGTAGGAAAAAACTGTAAGTTATTATGAGTTCAGAAATGGAACACTCTACATAAAGAACAAAAAAAACACACGGGGTCGTTTTTCGGGTTTTCCGAACCCTTTTAGTTCCCCCATCCACCGGTTCTTCTCCGTAGCTCGGAAAATGCTTATTAATAGTTCAAGCACTCTTAGCGGCAGATGCCACCAGTTTAAGAGTAAAAAGATCCAAAAACTGTGCACCGAGGCGACATCCGAACCCAAGGTTGAGCCGCTTCGGGAGCTGCTAATGATATCCATAAGCATCCGAGCCACGCGCACCTATCAATCTGGAACATCTCCTCGAAACGAAAGGCATCCCTCAAAGCCATGGACTCATCAGCTTATCATGACAGATAGGTTGAAGGAAGGAAGGAAAGGAAAAAAATAACTCGCAAAGGTCTGGTAGACATTCCGCAGCCATCCTTAGTATACCCCGGTAAGGAGCTATTTCCGCCGTGTGTGAGATTTTCTTTTTCTAATGACTTAAAAAGTGTCTACCCTTATCGCTTCGTCCTATCTGCTTTGTTTGGCGTCAAACTTTTCTCTTTTATTTTAACTCTTTGAACCATGTTTCCACTAATGTTTCCTTGCAAGACGATTGCCCTACCTTCGATAGCGAACGTCGAGGGAAAATTCAGACCAACTTCAGCAGCCAACCATGGATGCCAGCGACCACCGGCACACGACACACTCGCTTCAAAGACACATGAAGTTTGCTTCCCTTGGCAGAAGCTGACTTTGGCGACAGACACGAGCTAAGCGAAATCCAAAATCTTCGCCCCGTAATGAAGCAAACAACGGGGCGAGATCAGCGTGAAACAAAGAAAGGCACGCTCCGGGTGCGAGTAAGAGTAAGGCAAGAACATGTCGAGTTAATTTTGGCAGGATATTCATGCGTGACATCTCGCGATGGCAGAAAACGGTGGCCGCCGTCTCGAGGGTTTTATTTGTTTGCCTTTGCTCCCTATCGCGGCGCGTTTTTCCATCAGCTCGGGAAGGGAAAAGTGGCCAGAATGTAGTGCACGGCTCCGGGAGTATAAAGTACAAAGAAAATTCGTTCACCGAACGTTGCATCGTTAGGCGGATGTGTATAAGGGTCGTTAAACGAGTTCACGACATATTATCGCGTAAAGTTCTAAGAAAACCCCCCGTTTTATTGCCACCATTTGTCGAGAAGTAAATTTAAATGTTGATGGCATTTCCAACATAATGTGAAGTATACAATATACAAATCGAAAGAAATGGCGCAAGTATATGACGAGAGTCAAGTATTATTCGGCAACAGATTAAGTCATGACAGCCCAATTTGAAGATTAAAAACCTTCCACCGTTCCCGGAAGTGGATTATCCCCTAATCCTCGCATACATTATACGTTGATAGGAATGAACGGAAACATCAATTTACGACTTAACTTTAGATTTTCCCTCTCAAATGTGTGAAACGTTTGAGTCAAAGCAAGGCGAGCAAAAAGTTCCACATTCGATTACCTTTTTTCCCATCGGTATTTGCTATATTTACTGTACAATAAATCTTCGCATTTCAAAGTCATCAGTCCCTTACCCTGCAGCTGAAAAACAGCTTGTGATCGTCGAATTAATGTGATATAAATGTGGTTTGAATTCGGGTTGAATTTGGCGCCAATATCGGCAATGTCACACCGTCGCACAAATGTCGATCGTAAACCTTCATCGCTTTGATCGCGAGACAAAAACAAATAAAACCGCTCCGATTCGGACGGAAGACAGGGATCTTCCTTTGCCTTTGTTGTCATCTCGACACACTAAACATGCAGTAAAAATTGCATCCGATCTGCTGCTGCACATCATTCGTCTTCGTATTAAGAGATTAAAAGGAAAGAAGGGACGACCAGGACCAGAAAAAGATGCCTTTCATTCTTCACAGACGCTTCAGGCGCCACAAGACAGAAGAATGGAGTCCCATACGAAGGACGCTCGAAAAACCGGACAGGACACCCCAAAAACGGGCCCGGGCCCTTTGTTTACTTTTCACACCGATATTGAGCGCAAGGTCACCCCGGCGAAACGGCAATGTCAAGCGAAGCGATTTAAAGGGCGAAGAGACACGGGCAAGTCAAGAAAAATTTCGTCCGATTCCGAACCGTGGCGTCCCTCGCCACCGGTTTTGTACATTTGAGGAATTAAAGAGAACAACCGTAAACAATCCCTTCCGATAACGTCATTGTGGCCGGGAAAAAAGCGGAAACCGATCCCTGCCGATGCGTCACGCGCGCGTAATCTTTTATTCCATTTGTTTTGGCGCTTTCTTCTGTCACAGGAGAGCATACAGAAGCAAAAGCGGGACAAACAAGAACTACGCATCGAAATCTGACATTGAGTACGAATCTTCGAAACGTGCGCATTCATCCTTTTCTTGAAAATCCATTCAACGAGAAACAAGGTAAGAGGATCGGAGCGAGTGACGATGGCGTGCCGATAGAAGAAATGGAAACCTTTGAAGATGTTCCCCGGGAAGGCGCAGATGTTTCCTTCTGGAATAGGTTTCGCCGAAGCAACAGGCAAGAGGTTCAGAGGATCGGATTGATCGGTCCATGTTCATGGTTCGTAGAAATGG